>JBBUKS010030828.1:0-11097 GCA_038050645.1 Hedychium gardnerianum
GCAAAAAAGGTTGTCTGATAAGACCGTATGTCGTACCACGATATCAAACTCAATTAAGTACCAAATGTCTCTATGCTAATATAACATAGGGATGACTCGAGTCATTCCCCAACGAGTGTAATGATAGAGTGATAATTCTTAGGATCGATTTATTGCTTGGTTTTTAGATTTAAATAGGAGTTTGAGTTTTGGAACTAAACCTAACAAATGAAGAACAATGCAAGTAATGAAAACCTAATCTAACCTAAACTACAATTGCAAGAAAATTAAAAGCAACATGAAGACATTCAATGAAAATTAAGCATTCAACGAAACTAAAACATTTAACAAGACCTAATCTAACCTACTTGCATCTAAATTAATGACAAGAATGAACATCAACAAAATAAACATGAATTAAACAAGTGAAATGCCTTAACAAGAGTAAACAAAATGTAATAAATATTTAAGCAAATATGTTGTGTGCATCATCCAATTCAACCCTAGTGCACAAAATCCTAACATGGGGAGTCAATTCTATTATAATCAAGCAACAATTAACAAGACACACAATACAAAAGAAATCAACGAACACATCAAGAAACATAAACCACACACGAAAGAGATCGACCCAAGTTTGTGGATAGACAACAATTGTGGGCGCTTGCGAAGAGGATGATGTCGGAGAAGCTGTTGTCCAGAATAGATGGAGAGCTCTCCTCTTCTACCCCGAAGAGGAGAGGTGGTTGTGGATCGCCGAAAGAGGGCTGCTGGAAGAAGAGCTGAGTTGTGGCCAACGGCGGTGAAGCTTCTCCTCTTCTAACCTGAAGAGGAGATGACTCTAGATCTTCCTCTTCTAACCCAAAGAGGAAGATGACTGAATTTGATGAAGGAGGGGTGGTGAATCTCCATGGAGAGCTCTCCTCTTCTAACCCAAAGAGGAGAGGTGGTTGTGGATCACTAGAAGAGGGCTGCTGGAAGAAGAGTTGAGTTGTGGCCAACAGCGGTGATGCTTCTCCTCTTATAGCCTAAAGAGGAGATGGCTCCAGATCTTCCTCTTCTAACTCGAAGAGGAAGATGACTGAATTTGATGAAGGAGGGGTTGTGAATTGTCGGATGATGAACGAGCTTCTCCTCTTCTAACTCGAAGAGGGGAAGGAGATGGGGCTTTGGTTCTTCCTCTTTTAACCCAAAGAGGAAGAGTTGGATGGTGGTCGGCGTTGGACTTGAGTTGGAGGATGAGGGATCGGTTAAGAAAATCTGATCGGGTAAAGCTTCTTCCATGAGGTGGGGTGAGGATGAAGTGGAGATGACCGGCCTTGGTGGTTGCCGATGGAGAGGGAGGTGCTTCTCCTCTTCTAACCTGAAGAGGAAGAAGAAGATGATTGGTTCCTCCTCTTCTAACTCGAAGAGGAAGAAGAAGATGATTGGTTCCTCCTCTTCTAACCCGAAGAGGAAGTAGACAAATGGTGGATGGAAGAATGATGTTTTTTTTAGGCATTGTTTATTATATATCTACTTGTATTTCACTGATTATGATCTACATTATCGCACCATATTTCATCATATTGTCATGCTTTCACTTTATGTTGTTCAGAGATCTGCTCTTTTTTTATTTTCATTGATAGGATGAGTTTGGAATAACAAAGGAGTGACATGGTCGTGTCTCATTGAGACACGGTCGTGTCTCCCAAGAGCACCAACTGCCCAACCAGAACACACGGCACGACCGTGTCTCCTTAAACATGATCGTGTCTCTGCTCCAGCAAGACCCACGTTGGGACCATGCCTAAGAGGCACGATCATGTTTCAACAAGAGAGCAGCTCAGTCTTCACGCCAGGGTCATGCCCAGAGGCACGGCCGTGTTCCAAGGTCAGGAATTTACACGGCCCGGTCGTGACTGAGAGGCACGACTGTGCCTTGCATTTTCTTGTATCCCATGGCCAGGCTATGCCAAAAGGCATGACTTTGTCTCACTTCAACATCTTCCCCACAGTTGGGCCATGCATATGAGGCACGGCCGTGTGGCGAGCTTTCTAGGCCTTGTCGGATTCTGGGTAGCCTGCAGACTAAAAGTAAAATGGTCATAGCTTTGCGCACGGTTGTAGTTTCAGGCTGAATCAACTTCCAAAATATAGATAACTTCAATATCTACCACTTTTCTTATGAGTGTAACAGAAGAATCCATGATCTAGCCATGTTGAAAGGCATGGCCGTGCCTCCTAGGCACTGTCGTGTCCCCTACTCCGCCCAGATTTTCAAACCAAACTTTGAACCACCATAACTTTCGGTTAGGTTGAAGTTTCAGGCCAAATTAACTATAAAATTTAAGATAATTTCAAGAGCTACAACTTTGGTTTAGACCTCAACCTGAGATAAAGTGGTCTAATAGTTGAAAAAACTATTTTGGTAGAGCCCAACAAATTAGACAGATCTGGACAGTTTTGGGGGAAGTATAAAAAGGTCAAGCAAACCCTTGCTTGACTATATTTGGTTTGGGGTTCATCCCCTCTCCTTGGGGAAGGGTTCTCCCCTTAGGGGGAAACCCTAGAGCTTTCATCTCCATCCACCTTGACAATTCATCGACCTTTGAAGCAAGGAGACATCCCAAAGATGTCGACAAACTACTCAATAAGCATCTCTTCTCCTCATATCTCAGATTTTGGGTTGTAAGAATGCTCTATTTCGTGTCTTTGGTTTGTTCTTCCTTTTTCATGGAGTAATCTCTGAGCTCTAGGATGTAGAGAGTAATTATTATATGATATGGATGTATGAACTATGTATGTGCTAATTTCCTTATTCTATAATGTGTTCAAGAATTATTGTATATGTGTTGTGCCTTGTATTTGTTTGATGAAATGTGTAAGTGGTGAATGCATATGGATGTGAATGATTTGTCACCATATAGAGGAGATACTTTGGATTGTATGACTGAGGAGCCCTTAGTAATAGAGGGTAGTCCTTTAACTTAACTTTCCAGAGTCATCGCCTTGAATTGGGGACCAATCCTTCATAAGGGATTATCTAACTAACGTTTAATGGGTTTGCACTAATTCAATGTTAGGAAGTGACTTGTGTAATCTAGATTATATGACCGGGGGCCCCTAGTGACAAGGGGTATCGCTTTAACAGGACTTTCTATATTACCTCTTCAACTTAGTAACATTGAAGTACAAATGGTGTAAACACTCTGGTGTAACCATTGCAGGATCGTACCTGTAATTTGGTTAGAATTCCTACAAGATCATAAACATGGAGGGTAAGGAAGTGAATATGCATTAGGGACATTAACTATCATCATAATGAAACTAAAATCCTAGAACCATCTCCCTAAGCTCATCCCCTTTCTCAAGACTCTCTCTCTCTTGCTCTCTCTCCCTCCCTCTCCCTCTCCCTCTCCCTCTCACTCTTTCCTTCTCTCTTGAGTCTGTGACCTCAAGCAAAATTTGATTGTCTAGATAACTTATTTTGTCAACTCTCTAGTGTTTAATCAACAGTCCTTGTGAGATCGATATTTTTATTACTAACGACGCAACCATGCACTTGTGGCTTCGTAACATGAGGTTTATTGTCATGTTTATCTTTTACCCTCTTGTGTGTGTTGGACTCATGACATTTAACACTTTAGAACTTGTTTTGCTTCTTTTCAAAACTACAATAACATAGCTTGCATGAATGTGATGAAGGCAAATTTTTCTTTCTTATCTTTTGGTTTCTCCCCTTACTGTACTATTGTTGCCAGTGAACTTTCTACTTGATACTTTCATGGTTCATTGTATTTCTTTTGTCATATTTCTTCATTGATATATCTTTATTGGTTTGTTCCTACCCTTATCATGAGAATATGATTTCGATACCATGATGAGTTACATATGTGATTTTTGTAAGGATAGATATCATGTGAGTATGGATTTTGTTCGAGATGGACAAGTTTTAAGTGTGGGGGAGACTTATATGTGTGGATGGATGTTGTTATGGGGATAGATATGGATAGAATGCTTGTTGAAAAAAAATTCTCTCTATTAATTAAAAAAAATCTCTCATTGAATTCAAAGGAAAAGAAAAGATAGAAAAGAAAAGAGAAATGTTATTTTGATACTTTGGTTCTGAATAAAAAGAGAGAAGAGAAGAAAAAAAAAGTAATTCTTGAGTTAGTGATCGAGTGTGTAAAGGAAGTTGAGAAGTTGAGGTTGTTGGATCGTAAGAGACAAGAGAAGGGGGGATTGAATCTCATTTGTTTAAAACCTTTTCTTTTCATGTCAATCAAAGTAGTAGCGGAATAATAAAAAAAACACGAAAGACACAATCTTCTTTTACTTGGTTCGTAGCCCGGCGACTACTACTCCAAGGCTCGTGACCTTTGATCGCTTTCGTTAGGCAATCACTAAAGTAGTTCTTCCGAAGAAGCAAGGTTGTACAAGTATGAGATTTACAATTTAATATGCAAGTATGAAGTTGAATATACCGACAACAAGAGTATGACTTTTGCGTAGGTTGTCGGGTAGCTTCTCGGCATAGTAGTAGCACAACTTACACGCACAACAACAACAGAGATGGAGAGGAAAGTGTGATTGAATCAGAATCAGTTGTATCTTGGCTCGAAGCCCGAGGTCTTCTTTTATAGGCGATGTTCAGTCGACTGATCCCTTGTTCCATCGACTGAACTTTCGGTTGATAGAACCTCATATCCGTCAACTGAACCTCGCGCCTGTCCTTCTTTGATATGATCCAATTCGTCTGATCCGGTGATTTTCACTGATCGGTCGACTGATCCAAGTAATTCGTCGACTGATAAATCTGTATTACCATGTTTGTGAGATCTGATTGTATCTATGCCATGTTGGCCGAACCGATCGACAGAACCACCTATTCGGTTGATCAAACCCTCGGTCAACTAAAACTTTGTTCAATCTACAAAACAAAGTTAGTACACTAATATAATAATAATAGTCCTGCAAAACAAAGATAGACAAATATAAAAATGCATGAGTAAGACAGTAAGGACTGTCATGATCTTAACTTAGAAACCTCTGTTGGTTTCTTCAGTTGGATCAGTGTCTAAGGTTTATCCCTATTGGGATATGACTTCACTGCATTCCCTCCAGGTATTTACCTCAACTTACCTGTCAAACATTGGGTCCTCAAGACCTGTTTGGACTTTAACTACTCAATGTCTGATCAACATGATTCACTAAGACTTTCCTGCATCACCAAGTTAGCATAATAGCAATAGTAATGTAAAATAGTGTTTAGCAAACCTACACTTAGGTTTACCAAAATCCATTGGTCCGATCTACTGCGTGTGGTCGACCAAAAACCTTTTGTTCACACATGCTTAGAGTTCACTCCTCCAAGACTTATCTTTACCTCGGGTTACCTCCCCCTAGGGTTTTTCCTTTGCTTAGAGATCACTCCTCTAAGACTTATCATTACCTAGGGTTACCTCCCCCTAGGGACGTAGGGTAACCTCCCCCTAGGATTTTCCTTTTTCTTAGAATTCACTCCTCTAAGACTTCTCACTACCTAGGGTTACCTCCCCCTAGGGACCTAGGGTTACCTCGTCCTAGGGTTTTCCTTTTGCCAAGCCTTAAGTCCTCCAGACCTGCTTGGACTTACTAGTCACTCGGTCGACTACCCACCCTTGCCTAACCTCTAATTAGGACTTTCTCTTGTCTTAGACTTTCCCTTGTCTAACTACAATCAAGACTTTCCTTTACCTAACCATAGTTAGGAAGCCTAACCGCAGTTAGGACTTTTCCTTTCCTAACCGCAGTTAGGACTTTCTCTTTGCTAGTCATCTGGTCAACCTTGACCTGATTATACTTCTCACATGACTAGGTCAATCTTGACAGACTCCATTAAACATAGTGTCAAATAAACATCAAAAGCTTGGAGGTTGATTGCACCAACAGAGGTATACTTGTGCTATATCACTTGATTATTCTCATCATGTTTATCATTTCATTACTCCCATGTTCTTTTTGTTTTCTCTTCATGTACACATCCTTCTTATTTCTTTGGACCCATTACGTTCCTAAGTAAGTCCTTTTGATTTTCGCTTGACTATGTTTACAATAGTGGAGAAGTAGAAAATTAGAAAGCATATGGTAGTGTATTTTGTTATGAGTAGCTTTGAGAGGAAACTCCACTTTATATGCTTGTGAGAGCAAGAGCATGACTACATATCTTGTGAAGTTCAATCATGCTTTGTTTATTGTTATACTCTTCCACAAGTGCACGGTAAGTTGTCAAGTAATAAAATATTGGATCCATAGGGATTGTTGTTGAATACTAGCTGAAATCGTGAAGCAAGTTATCTAGACAATCATGAGTTTTGTTGGAGTCACGAACAAGAGAATTAGCGAGAGAGATGAGAATTAGAAAGAGAAAGGGTAGAGTTGGGAAAGTGATTATAGGACTTCGGTTTCTCTATGATGGTTGTTGGCATTTAAGAATTGTTTACTTTCCTATTTCTACATATGTTCATATGTAGGTGTATCAATTCTAAGGACAAACCAAGGTGTACACCTAAACTCAATGTCTCTTCACAAGAAGACCACCTAGTGTCCGCTTAAAGGATTACCCTTGTCACAAGGGCTCCACGGTCATACGACTAGTTTGCCTCCTATACTCAAGACCACAAATTGAGGCAAACCCCCCTTTAAACCCTAAGATAGTTATCACCTCATGGTTAATCCACCTAGATTCAAGACAATAATAATAGAAAGTCCGCTTAAAGGATTACCCTTGTCATGAGGGCTCCACGATCATACGACAAGTTTGCCTCTTATACTCAAGACCACAAATTGAGGCAAACCCCCTTTAAACCCTAAGATAGTTATCACCTCATGGTTAATCCACCTAGATTCAAGACAATAATAATAAAAAAAGTCCGCTTAAAGGATTACCCTTGTCATGAGGGCTCCACGGTCATACGACTAGTTTGCCTCCTATACTCAAGACCATGAATTGGGGCAAACCCCCTTTAAACCCTAAGATAGTTATCACCTCATGGTTAATCCACCTAGATTCAAGACAATAATAATAGAAAGTCTGCTTAAAGGATTACCCTTGTCACATAGGGCTCAACGATCATACAATCTAGATTATCCTCTTTACAAAACGATGGATTCACCATGTCCTTACACATTCATCATCCACACAATAAAGAAGAAGATAGAACATACCTGTCATGCAATAGGGAAAGAAATAATTAATTAGAACAAGCATCAATAATTACATCATAGTTACTACCTTATCTTAGAATCTAGAAATTACTCCATGGAGAAGAGAGAACAATCCAAAGACATTGAATAATAGAACATCCTTACCATCTAAAATAGAGAATGAAAGGAAAGAAATGCTTAGAGAGGAGGTTATCGGTGTCTTCAAAATGCTTTCACGCTTCAGAAGTGGATGGATCATCATGGCTCCTTGGATGGTGGCTCTAGAGTTTTCCCAAGAAGGGGGTGGAGCCCCTGGTCCAACCTGCTCCAACAAAATGACCCTTCATTCTATTTATTGTTTCCCAAATCTGGTTCAACCGTTATAGTGTTGGGGCTCCGCAAAAATGGATTTTTAGACCCTTAGAATAGGTTTTCTTGAGTTCCACCCTAAATGATGTTATATTTGAGAGGTGTCCTAAGGCAATCGTCTTATAATATTTACTATTTATTGGATAAATAAATGATTCATTATCTGAGTGCACATTCTTTATGTGTATAATTGAATCTTAAACTCACTTACAGAATGCCCACAATACAATTCATAGCATGAGAGAACTTATGGTTGAATCACAACTACTGAGCATCTCTACATGTGTAATTATGAATGTATTAAAATATCCCTAGTCGATGAATTGACGGGTTCGAATATCATCGATTTTGTGAGACTAACATGCGTTATACTCCTTGGTTTAATCAAGTAGCCGCTCCTCACTAGCTGAAAACATTCGGATGTTGAGAGTTAAAGTGAAAGATAACTAGTTCATTGGAATGACCTATCATGAGACTTCATATGAGTTTGTACATATATGGATATGTCAATGAAGATCTCATTACAGCTTAAGTGCAAGTTTCCTTCGACTTAAGGTATTCAAGTCATCTTGGTCATGGAGACTTATACTTTGACATCTTAAGCAAACATCTCTTTGGAAGTATGGACCCGAGATGATCGGGCATGAATCAAAGTGCCTGAAGATGTTTGAATAGGCCATAGAGGATTCACCACTCATTGTATAAGGAGACGTATATCCTATGACCACTTGTTAAGATTGTTACTCGAAGTCTTTAGCCAAAACAATACTTGTAAAGAGTATGATACTCTTGGACACATTCTGAGTAATTTGAATCCATGGGACGAGAAAGTATAACTTGGGCTAGGTGTGATGTAGTCAACCTAGTGGGGACTGACACATAGATCATGTCCTAAATCAAGTGGATATAAGATGAGTGAAAGGAACGAGACACGACTAACTGTAACTGCTGAAGGGTTCAGAATTGTTCTAGAATTAACTATGATTTTTTGATTAATTGAGGATCATGATGTACTACTAGGTGTCACTCATGATCGTTCCATAATTAATAGTTAATTATGCACAACCAACATAAATCGGGAACCTATTAGGTCACACGCACTATGAGTATATCTGAAAAACTTAAAACGAGTTTGAGAATTGTATTCTTAGATCAAGAGAGACTAAGTCTTGTTGGACCAGACTAAAGGCAAATATGGAAAGATATTTGTTGGATCGAAAGCACGGATGAGTCACATCTTTTGAAGATGTATTAAACCTTTTTTGGTTTAATTATCAACCAAATTGATTTGATTTTAATTAAAAAAATTATGGTTATTAAACCAAGTGGTTTGATTTTGAACCAACATGGTTTGGTCTTGAACCAAACCATGACTTAATGGTATGGATCGGGTTGCTATTGGGCTTTGGGTTTGGGAGATGACTTCTTCCCCAAGTCATTGTTAGGAGGTGTATAAATACCCCTCCATAAGGAGAGAATAATAGCTCTTGGATTCGAAATATATTTGTTAGGTTTTTGGATCCCTCTCCTCCCTTTTCCTCTCCCTCTCCCTCTAGCCGCCAACGGTTGGTTATGAGAGAACATATCTTTCATAAGGAGAGAACAAAGAAGGGCCGAACCATTCTTTGCGCCGCCAACGATCGATTATGAGTGTAGATTATGCATGTTTTTAAGCATCGTTTAACATATATCTTGTAGCATTTCATGAGCATAATTTGCATTCGCATACCTTATTTCTACTTTATTTCATTACTTTTACTATTTTAGTTCAAAGAGCTGCTCTTTGCTTATTTTCATTGATAAGACACGAATTCGGAGCTAAAACAGAGTTAAGAAGACCAATTCCCGATTACTTCCCAACTGCCATAGGCCGTGGTCAATCCGGAACAGGCCGTGCCTCATTTTCAAACGCTCCTAGTGCTCACCATGGGTCACCCGTGCTAGCTGGCACTAGCCGTGCCCAAGGTCATGGCTCTCCTAGAGTGGTCATGCCGGTTTGGCACAGCCGTGTCACCGCCCAAAAGTCACCACGACCTGGTCGTGCTAATTTGGCACAGTTGTGGCTGATTTTCTACCCAAAACATTGCCCGCCACGGCTCCTCGTGGTGGCTGCTACGACCCCGTGTCAGCCTCGATTCAACACTATAGATTAATCTTAAAATGACCATAACTTTCAGCTCAGTTGGAGTATCAGGACGTTCAACATATCAAATTGAAGATAATCTCAAGATCTACAAATTTTTTTTAGAGTCAAACCCAAGAAAATGAGGTATAATGAGTGAAAAACCAGTTTTGGAGGAGTCTAACAAATTTGATAGATTTGAACAGTTGAAGGAAGGTATAAAAGGGTCAAGCAAACCCTTGCTTGACTCATCTTGGACTAGGGGGATCCACCCCTTCCTTGGAGAGGGTTTTCCTCTTCTTGAGAAAACCCTAGAGCCACCATCCAAGGAGCCACAACCATCCGTCCATCAATTGGAGCATGGAGACCCTTCCGAAGACACCGACATCATCTCACTAAGATTTCCCTTCTCCTTTCTTTTGGTTTAGAGTTGTAATTGCTTAATTTCATGTATTTTGATTGTATCTCCATCTCCATGGATTAGACTCTTCAATTATAGGACTAGGTAGTAGCCCAATTGATATGTAAACATATCTTTTGTTTGAATCTATAGAGTTTGTATGTTTCTTGTTCGATGATATGCTTGTTTGTGGTCCGGGCCTACTATGTATACATGATCTTGATGCTAAAAGAACAAGATTTGTATCCCATGAGGATTTGGGGATGAACTGAAAGGAGAACCCAATCTTCTTACCAGTAGAAATTCGAGACATGGATAGTCGCCTACGAAAGTAGATCGGTATGCCATGAGGAGCAATAGACTATCATATATCTAAATGGATCGGTTCCAATTCATCTCCATACAGGAAGAAGAGGCATCTTGGGGGTTTTGGGATCATGTGATAGAGATCTCCTTAGAAAAGCAATCCCTCAGCTCTATCACTCTGAAAGTAGACGACTAGTTAGAACGAAAATGTCGGTGTAGTTCCAAAAGTTCACATCGGATATATAGAATAATCTACCTACATAAATAACCATTGAGGATAGAAAATCAAACATAGATTAGGTATTTACAATCATTGTAGTGAAACCGAAGTCTTACAATCACTTTTCTCACATAGAATTCTCCTCGATCTCTTTCTCTCTCTTTTCTCTTCTCACTCTATTATTTGATTGCTCGCTTTAATTCTTTCTTTTTAGACAACTCACACACATAATTTGTTTAGACAATCACATTCTCTTAGTAAACTAGTACTTAACCACCAGTCCCTGATGATTGATATTTTATTACTTGACGACACACCATGCACTTGCAGTTTGCACACATTATGTTTTGGTGCCGTTGCCGAGGACTAATTTTGGTTAATATTTGTTGAACTGTGAATTGATTGGACTAGACTGTTATATTTGAGAGGTATCCTAAGACAATCGCCTTATGACTTATACTATTTATATAATAAATATAGATTCACTATCTGAGTGCATATTCTTTATGTGTTTGAATTTGATCTTAAACTCAT
>JBBUKS010030839.1:0-11096 GCA_038050645.1 Hedychium gardnerianum
AGGATGGGAAATGGAGGATGTGTGTGGATTGTCGAGCCATTAACAACATAACGGTAAAGTTTTGTCACCCAATTCCTAGGCTTGATGGGTTGCATGGTTCTTGTGTGTTCACAAAAATTGATCTTAGGAGTGGATATCATCAGATTAGGATGAAGGAAGGTGATGAATGGAAGACTGGTTTCAAAACCAAGCATGGCTTATATGAGTGGTTAGTAATGCCTTTTTGTTTAACTAATGCTCCTAGCACTTTTATGCGGTTAATGAACCATGTTTTGCGTGCTTTTTTATGAAGATTTGTCGTAGTGTATTTCGATAATATTTTGATTTATTGCAAAAGCTTAGAAGAGCTTGTCATCCATTTAAGGTCTGTTTTGAGCGAGTTAAAAGAAGAAGAACTTTTTGCTAACCTCAAGAAATGCTCCTTTTGTATGGAAAGAGTTGTCTTTCTTGGTTTTGTAGTAAGTGCTAAAGACATTGAGATGGATGACGAAAAGGTGAAAGCAATCCAAGAATGGCCAACACTGACCACAACTAGCCAAGTGAGGAGTTTCCATGGTTTGGCTAGCTTCTATAGAAGGTTTGTTCTTAATTTTAGTAATATCGTAGCCCCTCTTATTGAAGTCATCAAGAAAAATAAGTCATTCAAGTGGAGAGAGGAGCAAGAGAGGACATTCATTTGAAAGAGAAGCTTAGTTCTGCTCCTTTACTAGTCCTACCATATCTTTCTAAAATTTTTGAAATCAAATGTGATGCTTCTGGTATTGGTATAGGTGTTGTGCTTATGCAAGAGATGAGACCCATTGCTTACTTTAGTGAGAAGTTGAGTGGAGCAACTCTCAACTATCCCACATATGACAAGGAGATGTATGCATTGGTGAGGGCATTGGAGACATGACATCATTACCTATGGTTGAAAGAATTCATGATTCACACAGATCATCAATCTCTAAAGCATTTGAAGAGCCAACATAAGCTGAACCGACACCATGTTAAATGGGTGGAATTCATTGAGACATTTCCTTATGTGATCAGATATAAGCAAGGCAAAGAAAACGTGGTTGCTGATGCATTATCTCGGAGGTATGCCTTACTTTTCACTTTAGATACGAAATTACTTAGACTCGAATATATCAAGGATTTATATGCTAACGATGTTGATTTTTTTGATGTGTTCAAAGTATGTGACAAGGTTGCTTTTGGTATGTTCTACAGGGATGATGGTTTTTTATTTTGTGAAAATAGATTGTGTGCCTATGTGTTCATTATGTGAATTGTTTACTAGGGAAGTCCATGGTGGTGGCTTGATGGGGCATTTTGGTGTTACTAAGACTTTAGGGGTTTTGCAAGATCACTTCTTTTGGCCTCATATGAAACATGATGTGGAGAAAATTTGTGAAAGGTGTATCATTTGCAAACAAGCTAAATCTAAGTTGAAACTCCATGGCTTGCATACTCCTTTGCCTATTCCTAGTGAACCTTGGACTGATATTTCGATGGACTTTGTTTTGGGATTACCTCGGACTAAGAGGGGTAGAGACTCGATTTTTGTCATGGTAGATAGGTTCTCCAAGATGGCTCATTTCATTCCATGTCATAAAATCAATGATGTCTCGCATGACATGCTTTCTGATAGGGATGCAAAGTTTTTGAGTTATTTTTGGAAGACTTTATGGGGAAAATTGGGAACTACATTGTTGTTTTCTACCACTTGTCATCCCCAAACCGATGGGCAAACTGAGGTTGTTAATCAAACTTTATCTTTCTTACTTCGTACTATCATTAAAAAGAATTTCAAAAACATGGGAAGATTGTCTACCTCATGTTGAATTTGCTTACAATAGGAGCATACATTCTTCCACTCAGTTTTCGCCATTTAAAATTATTTATGGATTCAATCCCTTGTCACCATTAGATTTGATTCCTTTGGTTGTAAGTGATCATGAAAACTTAGATGGTAAGCAGAAGGATGAATTCCTGAACAAGAACGATTGAATATTGAGAAAAGAACCCAATAATACATTCAACAAGCTAACAAGGGGTGCAAGAAAGTTGGGTTTGAACTAGGAGAGTGGGTCTGGTTGCACCTTCAAAAGGAGTGATTTTTAGAGAGACATCATTCTAAACTTCTACCTCGAGGCGATGGCCCATTTCAAGTGGTGGAGCGCATCTATGATAATGCCTAGAAACTTGAACTACCAGGTGAATTCTACTTTTAATGTTGCTGATTTGTCCACATTTGATGTAGGTGATGATTTGGAAGGCAAATCATCTCTAAGAAGGGGAGAATGATGTATGCCCAAGGATTGGTCGTCAAATTGGGGCTCAATCTACAAGAGATCCTTTGTCACTTCCAGAAGGTCCAATTATAAGACTCCAGGCAAAACATTTCAAGGAAGCGCTAAATGGGCTAATCAAGGAACATTGGACTGACTATGAGCAAGAAGAGACCAAGTGTTGGTCAAGGCCTAATCCATATGATAGAGATTCATAATAATTCATCTTTGCATGGGGCATGGAAGAGCATTAAAGCTACATATGAGGAACATTAAAGCTTTACATGGGGAACTGAAGAGTTTTGTATGAACATTAAAGCTTGCATGATGGTTGGAAGAATATCAATTAAGTATGGAAGACTAAGAGTTGTTTAAATTGCTTTTATTATGAGTAATTAAGTATGGAAGACTAAGAGTTGTCTAAAATACTTGCATGCATGCATATGGACTCTTAATGACTTGCATGCATGCCTTAGTACTATTAATTGCTTTCATGCATGTTTTTGTAATCTTAAATGCTTGCTCCCATTATATAAGGGAGAAAGCTCCTTTGTGGAAAAGGGACTTTTGGTTGGTGAAACTTTTGTGTGTGTATTCTCTTAGTTCTTGAAGGAACTTTTGAACTTATCGAGTTTGTCTCGTGGTGTTCAAACCACCGAAACTTATCACCCTTGGGTGTGACATTTCCTTTTCCTTCGTAGACTTGGTTCGTTCAAGATCTTGGTTACAGGTCAAGGCTCAAATTCTTGTCTTCTAGTTCTTTGGGGTTCTATTCATCGTTTGTTCCCGGGTTCCATCAGGATTGTTGGTGGGGTTCGTATCACCGTGCCTCCCAGGCATGACTATGCCTCTTCCTAGACCTAAAAATAGAACCCCCCACGGTTTGTCCATGCCCATGAGGCACAACTGTGTCTTATTTCACCGAGGCTATCACGACACGGTCGTGTCGCGACATTTAGTGCCCCTATGGGGACCTATAAAAGGGGAAGTAAAACCCCTTTTCAAGGAGGAGGAGGGTTTTCCCTTTAAGGGAATCCACAAGGTTCATTTCTGAGGCAGATTTCAACGATCCATGTTGGGGAGCCCGATGGATGCGTGCGTTGACACATTTTGCAAAATGCACAACGGAAGCAAAAAGTAATAACTAATTATTACAACACACACATCACACACATGCATGATATAACACGCCAAACATAATTGCATAATAAAATTTTACGTAAATAAATTATTCCTGACAGATCACGTGGAGTGGAAATGACATCAACCAGTGATGCTATGAAGCCTCAACTTTATCCGTATCCACACTAAGCAATTGTTGAGATGGCTTCACAAAGCCATGAGCCTCGGTGCTATTTTTTTCCATCTTCGGTACTTGACAACGAATGGAGACAAGTTCTTCGAGAGAGACTCCACCCATGGTTCGATATCTGGTGGCATTCGCAACCCAACATACGAAACATGGAGAAATCCTACTCACTTCAATGTCCGGTGGCTTACGCAACCCGACGACACTAGACAAGTCGAACGACAACGAGGGCACTACTATTCGTGGACTCCTATGGCTGCTGCCGGAGATATGGCTGGTGATAGGGACTCCGGAGGTCGGAGAGGGACCTCCGAAAGGAAGGGCAGCCGACGGTGACCCCTTGTAGCGGCGCAAGGGCGGCGACGGCTCGTGCGGGAAAGCAGCATTAGCGCTATTGTTCTTGCCGACAGGAGGGCTGCTGGCTGGTAGGAAGGCTGTCGGTCAACGACTTTGGCTGCGGAGGCCGAAGGCTGACCGGAGGAGAGGAGAGCAGCTGATGGCTCTTGTCCGGTAGTGCAAACCAACATGGTTCAAAACCAAAACATCATGGTTCAATAACCAAACCTCTTTTAATTAAAACCAAAACATCATGGTGAAATAACCAAACCTCTTTTAATTAAACCAAAGAAGGTCCAATCCATTTTCAAAAGACGTGGCCCATCCGCGCTTCCGCTCTGATCAGACTATGAGAATCCAATTCTCAAACTCGTTTTAAGTCTTTCGGATAAACTCGTAGTGTGTGTGACCAAATAGGTCCTCAGTTATGTTGGTTAATCATAATTAACCATTAATTATGAATAAATTATGAGTGACACCTAGTAGTACATCATGATTCTCAATTGACAGAAAAATCAACGATTGATCCCATAAACACTTCTGAACCCTTCAGTAGTTATAGTAAGTTGTGTCTCGTTCCTTTCACTCATCTTATACCCACTTAGTTCAGGACATAGTCTATGTGTCAGTCCCCAATTGGCTGACTATGTCACACATAGTTCAAGTTATACTTCTTCATCCTATGGATTCAAATTACTCAGACATGTGTCATACCATACTTTTGACATGTATTACTTTGACTAAAGACTTCGAGTAACAATCCTGATAAGTGGACATAGGGTATACGTCTCCTTATGCAAAAAGCGATGAATCCTTTATGGACTATCCAAACACGTTTGGTCACTTTGACTTATACCCAATCATCTCATACCCACACTTCCGTGGAGATATATCGACTAAGATATCAAAGTATAATTCTCTATGACCAAGGTGACTTGAATACCTTAAGTCGAAGGAAACTCGCACTTAAGCTGCAATGAGATCTTCATTAATATATCCATATATGTAAAGAACCATATAAAGTCTCATGGTAGGTCACTCCAATGAGTTAGTTACCCTTAACTAGTATCCACGTTTAACTCTCGACATCCCAATGTCTGCAGCCAGTGAGGAACAACTGCTTGGATAAACCAAGAAGTATAACATGTGTTAGTCTCTCGGAATCGATGATGTCTGAACTCATCATATCATCGACTAAGAAATATTTCAATACATTTATAATTACACATATAGAGATGCTCACCAATTGTGATCCAACCACAAGTTCTCTCATGCTATGAATCGTATTGTGGACGTCTAGTAAATGAGTTTAATATCCATATACATTAATAATGTACACTTAAATAGTGAATTACTATTTATCTAATAAATAGTACATTTTATAAGGCGATTGCCTTAGGACATCTTTCAAATATAACAATCCGTCCGCAATCCTAGCTAGGATTTCATCCGAAGACATTGTCAATATCTCGCTAAGTTTTCTCTTCTTCTTTCTTTCCGATTTGAGTTGTAGATTGCTATTTTCTATGTCTTGTGATTTTATTTCCTTTGCTATGGACTAGATTCTCAAAATTCTAAGATGTAGGGGGTAATTATGATGTGATAATGATGTATGATCTATAGATTTGCTCATTTCCTTGTTCTATGATATGTTTATGCCTTATTCTTGTTTGATTAAATGTGTATGTTGTGAATGTATTTGGATGTGAAGGATTGGTTACCATGTAGAGGAGATGCTTTAGATTATATGATCGGGGGGTTCTTAGTGACAAAGGGTATTTCTTTAATCGAACTTTCTAGAGTCATTACCTTGAAATGAGAGTCAATTCTCTACAAGGGATTAGCTAATTAGAGTTTAATAAGTTTTCCCCAATTTAATGTTAGAAAGTGACTTGTGTAATCTAGACTGTATGACCGGACCCTCATGTAATAGGGGATATCCTTTTAATCAGACTTTCTAGTGTTATCTCTTTACTTAATAACATTGAAAATGATGTAAACACTGGTGTAATCTTCACGGGTCCATACTAGTAATTTGGTTAGAATTCTTATAAAAGCGTAAGCTTGGAGGTAAGGAGATGAACAATACATAGAATATCAACTAGAATTATAATGAAATCGAAATTCTAGAATCATTTCCCCAAGCCATTCCTCTTCGATCATTTGCTCTCACTAGATCTCTCTCTCTCAATTTCTCAATCTCTTACTCTCAAGCTTTCACACAACTTTCGATCGTTTAGATAACTTATTTTACAAACTCGATTAGTGCTTAATCAACAGTCCCTATGGATTCAATATTTTATTACTTGATGACATAATCGTGCACTTACGGTTAGACAACAAATTTTTGGCGTCATTGCCGGGGACAAAATTGACATTAGTTGACTCGATTAGTTACTCTAGATTTTTTTTATTAATAAATTCTGCATTTATTCTTTTATTAATATTTTTGCAATTCAATTATTTTCTCATAAATTCAGCAATTTTTGTTTGCAAATAACTCTATTTTGGATCTCTATTTTGAATGAGATTTGGATTTGTTCTCTTACATGCGAAGGTCTAACATTGTAGGAAATTTTTTACCTATTGATCCTAAGGTTGACAAAATATAAAGCAAAATCCATTATGCAAGCCTCTGAAAGGTTATGTTGCTCCCCTATCTGGAAGAGTATTGGATCCTATTGTATCTCTACAAATTTATGCTCATAATTTTATACTTAATCTAACATTTATTTTCAAGATTCAAGAAGATCAATTTGGAGGGTCATTCTGAAAATCTATATCTATATGTTGTGGAATTTTTCAGATATTACAATACACTGAAATATTGGCAGACACCATTTGACTACTAGCATTTCCTTTTAGCCTAAGAAATTTAACCCGAACTTGGTTAAATACTCTACCACCTAGAAGCATCACGACATGAGATGAATTAGAACAAGTTTTGAACAAATATTTTTTACCAAGAAAAACGGTTTATCTAAGGAATCAAATCACGAGCTTTGAGAAAAAAAAATGGAGAGTCATTATGCAAAGCATGAGATAGATTCCTAAACTTGTTGCAGCAATGTCCACACCATGGTCTGGAAAAGTGACTGATTATCCACATATTTTACATTGGAATATCTTTCTCCAACAAGACTCAGTTGGATTAGCTGTAGGGGCTCTCTGATGAATAAGAGTTTGAGTGAAGCATATGATTTGATTGACCAAGTGATAATGAACCTTCATGAATGGTCAAAAGAAAATTTCATGACTCCCTCACTAAAAATTCCTGAAGTGTAAAGTTTGGAAGCAAGGTTAAAGATCAAAGACAAGCTATATCTGGTGAACAACCTTAGAGAAAGTGTCATCCAGTATCAACATAAAATATTCAAGCAATTAGATGACAAATTGATTGTTTTGGCCAAAACAAATCTTGATAAGTGTTGTAATGAAGCTATTTGGAGAAGTGATAGTGATCTTGAAGAAGTACTTCTTCAAACATTAGAGGATCCCTTAGAGGCAAGCCTGATCTATGGGAAGTCAGAAACTCAAGATGATGAGTTTAGAGAATATGAGCAAAATATGGAAGAAGTTTCTTACCAATCACAAGAGTATGAGCAAATTAAGACACTTAAACAAGGCTCACTTAAACATGAAATCATGTGACCTCAAGTAGAACTTAAACCTCTTCCTTCTAATCTCAAATATGAATTTCTTTGGTCAAACTCTACATTTCCAGTGATTGTCAATGCAAGTTTGAGTGAATTTGATACCAAAAAGTTGCTCAAAGAGCTAAGCTTGCATGGGAAGGTAATCAGATATACCATCGATGAGATTAAAGAAATTAGTCCTTCTTTGTGCTTGCACAGAATCCTGCTTGAAGATGATCATAAATGCTCAGTCAAACATCAGAGAAGGCTAAATCCTAATATGAAAGAAGTAGTTAGAAAAAAGTGTTGAAGCTATTAGATGCAGGAATTATTAACCCCATCTCTGAAAGTGAATGGGTAAGCCCAGTGCATGTGATTCCAAAAAAGGGAGGAATGACGGTAGTTAAAAACGAGAGCAATGAATTGATTCATACTCGGATAGTTACCAGATGGCGTATGTGCATTGACTAGGAAGGATCATTTTCCTCTTCCCTTCATTGACCAGATGTTTGAAAGATTTTACTAAACACACACATATTTTTGCTATCTAAATGGGTATTCCGGATTCTACCAAATTTCTATTCATCCTCATGATCAAGAGAAAACCACTTTTACATGCCCGTACGGAACCTTTTCTTACCGAAGAATGCCTTTTGGTCTTTGTAACGCTCTCACTACTTTCCAACATTGTATAATTGGCTATCTTTTCAGATTTGATTGAAGACATAATAAAAGTTTTTATGGATGCTTTTTTTGTGTATGGAACTGACATATTTATCTAATCTCTCTAGAATTTTATGGAGATGTGAGGATGTTAATTTGGTCATAAATTAGAAGAAATGTCATTTCATGGTTAAAGAAGAAATTAATCTGGGTCATAAGATTTCTGAATGAGGAATTGAAGTTGATAAAGCGAAAGTAGAAGTAATTGAGAAGCTTCATCCACCGATAAATGTGAAGGGAGTAAGGAGTTTCTTAGGACATGTAGGATTCTACTGATGCTTCATAAAAGATTTCTCTTAAGATTTTCAAATCTTTGACCAATTTACTGATAAAGGATGTTAAATTCTATTTTGATCAAAATTGTTTAGATGCTTTTAGTAGGATAAAAAAAACTTTGGTAACCGCCCCTATAATGCAAGCACTAGATTCGAAGCTCCCATTTGAAATTATGTGTGATGCAAGCGACTATGTCTTTGGGGCAGTGTTGAGACAAAGAAAGGACAAGAAAGTATACGCCATACATTATGCTAGTAAAACTCTAGACATGCCTAGATCAACTATGCTACTATAGAAAAAGAATTATTAACATTTGTCTTTGCATTTGATAAGTTCAGATTGTATTTGGTGGGATCAAAAGTGATAGTTTATATAGATCATGTATCCATTCAGTATTTACTCAGCAAGAAAGATGCTAAACGATGGTTTATCAAATGGATATTGCTACTTCAGGAATTCAATTTAGAAATCAAAGATAAGAAAGAGGTAAAAAATGTTGTGGCAAACCATTTATCTAGAATGTGTCAAGATGTACAAGGAAACGTAGATGACCATTTGCCCATTGATGACTCTTTTCCAGATGAACATCTTTTATCCGTCACTAGCCTGAATGTTCCATGGTATGCAAATTTTGTGAATTATCTTGCTTGTGAAGTTCTTCCACCAAATCTCACCTCTCAGCAGAAAAAGAAATTCTTCACAGATGTCAAGTATTACGTATGGGATGAACCCCTAATTTACAAGAAGTGTGGTGATACAATCTATCGAAGATATGTACTTGAGGATGAAACTAAGCAAATATTGCATCATTGTCACTCATTATCTTTTGGGGGACACCCTGGAATTGTAAAGACAACAACTAAATTTCTACAAGCGTTGTTCAAAGATTCACGAGAAATTTAGTTGTTGTCTTTACAATTCCCATTTGTTCAAAGTACATATCTTCGATAGATTGTTCACTTAGAAATATTGCTTATTTTCTGACAATGATTACAAGATAGCATGTATTCTCGTGAATCTTTGAACAAATGGGGCTAATGAAGATTACAAGCTATCTTGTAATGAGTGACAATGATGAAATTTAACCCGAACTTGGTTAAATACTCTACCACATGCAATATTTGTACAAGCCCCATTTGTTCAAAGATTCACGAGAATACATGCTATCTTGTAATCGTTGTCAGAAAATAAGCAATATTTCTAAGTGACATGAGATGCCTTTGAACTTTTTCCTTAAAGTTGAGCTCTTTGATGTTTGGGGAGTTGATTTTATGAGGTTGTTTCCTTCATCATGTGGTAATAATTATAGCCTGGTTGCTGTAGATTATGTTTCTAAATGAGGAGAAGCTATAACATCTCCTACTTGTGATGCCAAAATCATCATTAAGATCTTCAAGAAGATAATATTTCCTAGGTTTGGAGTTCCCAGAGCAGTTATCAATGATAGAGGATCTCACTTCATTGAAAAACAATTTGATAATTTACTTACGGTAAGCCATAAAATTGCAATGTCATATCATCCGCAGAGAAGTGGGAAAGTAGAGATTTCAAACAGAGAGTTCAAAGGTATATTGGAAAAGACAGTATCCATATCTAGAAAGGATTGGTCTCTAAAGTTCGATGATGCTCTATGGGCTCACCGTACTGCTTACAAGACTCCATTTGGAATGACACCATTTCGTTTGGTTTATGGAAAGTCTTGTCATTTTCCAATAGAATTGGAGCATAAGACCTATTGGACAATTCAACAACTCAACTTTGATTTGAAATTAGCCGGAGAAAAGAGAAACTTCAACTTGATGAATTATAAATGAACTAAGAATGGATGTTTATGAGCATGCAAAGTCTTACAATGAAAGAACAAAAAAATGACATGATAAACACATCGTGTGAAGATAATTTCTTGAAGGAGACCTTGTGTTTCTATTCAATTCAAGACAAATATTTTTTCCTGGAAAGTTAAAATCACAATGGTCAGGAACTTTCAGAGTTTAAAAGGTATATCCATATGGAGCAGTTGACATTTGGAGCAAGGAATTAGGATCTTGTAAAGTGAATGTGTAGAGATTGAAAAGATACTTCTTGGGGATGCTTGTTGAAGAGGAAGAAGTGCAGTAATTTTTCAATTCTCATCCTCCGAATTGAGCCAAGATAGGGGTCAAGCTCGCGATCTTAAACGAACGCTTTTTGGGAGGCAACCCAAGGGTTTACTTTCATATTTTAGTTTTTGTTTTCAATTTATTCTTTTTGATGCTTATGTAAGTCTTCTTTTTGATATTTTAGGGCTACAAATCTACATGAGATGGTCATGGTGTTTACTACAGGCATGGAAGGCATTTGAAGGCAGGTCGTGCCCAAAAGGCACGGCCGTGCCTCATCGACACCAGGGAGAGAATCTGTCACGGCATGTCTGTGTATTTTGACATGGTCATGCTTCGCGTCCAGAAGCTTTCACAGAGATAGGTATTGTTAGTAGAAGCCCTAGAGCCAATTATGTGATGATTGATTAAGGACTTTTTGTATCATATTCTATTATTAATAAAG
>JBBUKS010030860.1:0-30911 GCA_038050645.1 Hedychium gardnerianum
GCGTTTGATTCAAATTCGGGATGAACTCTTACAAAGGGCAACTTCCATTAGTGTTGCCAACATGAAGATGATTGAATAGTTTGCGAGGGAGGATAAAGGTACGACTTTAGCATATAACTTCTTTAGGCCACGAGTGCCTAAAGTGGATTGATTTTCGATGATTTGAAAGTCCTATATTATGCCCAAGCACCGGTTCACAAATTGGCTACTTGCTCATGGGAGGCTAAGGACGGTGGACACCCTTCCTTATGAACCAAATAAGATATGTGCTCTTTGTCGCCGCCATGAGGAATCAAACACTCATATTTTCTTTGATTGTGATATTGTTAGGCCCCTCCTTGATAAGGTGAAGGCATGGTTGGACATCACATTCGAGATTGCAAACATGAAATCTCAACATATTCTGGCATCACTACAAGGGTAAGGGGAGGAAAATGAAGGCAAGACATTTGACTTTCTCTTATATGATCTATCTAGTTTGGAATGCATGCAACAAGAGTCATTTTGAAAATGTCCTCCCATGTATTAAGAGGATGTTTAACAAGATCCAAGTGCATGAATGACGTTTTGTGGACATAAGGTGAAGGTGTTTGTATGAGGGTGTGCTTTGTATGAGAATATGTTGTAAGAGGGGGTGTTTTTGTATGAGAATGTGTTGTAAGAGGGTGTGTTGCTTGTGGGTTTGATGTATTTTGGGCCTATACACACCATGCATGTATTGGTGCTACTAGGTAGTGAGGGAGTGTTGTAAGGGTGAAATTTGTTGTAAGTGTCATCCCAACAACTTACTACATGTAGACCTGGATTGGATAACCTCGTTGCATGCATGGCACTGTAAATGCATGTGTGTGGTGTGGTGATCTCTGCAAACAGTGAGACAGTGTGGAGTCTGCAGGTGTAGCAGATTCAAAAACGACCAGGATAACCTCGTTTGGTGCAGGGCAAGCAGCGGCTAAGGTATGACATGGGTCGTGAGCAGCAATACCCTGCGTAACCTCTTTTGGTGCAGAGCTGACAGCGACTAAGGCGTGACATAGGCAGTGTGGCAAAATGCTCTGCCTAACCTCTTTTGCAACTTCCAGCCAGCGAACAGTGCAGAAACAGGTTGTGTCCTGAGCAATAATTGTGCATGCATATCAGATGTTTGTATGTTACCCTCACCTCATGCAAGGCGTGTTGTGGCTTGAGCAATGCTTGTGCAAGCGGATCAGATGTTTGTATGTTAACCTCGCTTCATGCGAGGCATGTGGTGGCTTGAGCTATGCATGTGTAATATGCTCATTGAGTGAGATGTTTTGTATGGATCTTGATGATGTCCCCTAAAGTCCAAAACTCTTTGGTACTTTGAAAGCCATCACAATATTGTCTTTGTATATTATGTCTTTTTGGGTTATTAATATATTTACCTTCCCAAAAAAAAAATGAAAACTCCAGGGAAGTGCGTAGCGCTCAGGATTTCTAAATCAGCTCGACAAAAGGCTTGCTTTTATTAATTAAGTATATGTGCTTTATCTTATATTTGTTTGTGCTTAATTCAATTTGTAAGAATGTTTCTCCGCCTCTAGAAGGAATCCGAAAAGGAGAATACTAGTAGACGAACACCTTCCGTACTTAGTTCTTGGACGTACTAACTCTGAGGTTAAGAACCAAATAAATTGGTGTGCTTTCCTTTCTTTGTCGGTTAGTTTTTATAATTTCGTTGCGACTAATTTTGATAAAAAAAATGATGAAATCGAGAAAAAGAAAAAAAGATCGATATTCACTCCTCCTCTATCGATTGCACCAATCCTAAAATGGAGAGTCTTGATACAACATTAAAATTGTTGCCGTATGAATTTATGATCACGGGTTTGAGTCACAAAAATAATTTTTTGCGATGTTAAATTATACTATGTACAATAAATTCAATATAATGTGATTCAATTCTTCTTCGAATCTTCATATTAATAGAAGTTTCGTGTACTCGAATCCTTTTTATTTTTATTATATTTAAATTACTTAAAATTATCATTATTATTTTATATTTTTAGGCTTGGGCTACACAAATAAACTCGGTCACGAGTCAAGTAAGCTAGGGAGATTAGTCGAAAGAGCTCTCAGTCATCTTCCACCTTGGAGTTAGAGAGAGAAGCTTCAACTTCTCTCTAGAACTCCGGTCATCTTCCACCTTGGCAAGGAGAGGGAGAGGGAAGCTAATGGCTGGTGGAGGTTCATCACCAACTTACCGGCAGGCTATGTAACCTCACTGTAGTTTCTTACACACAGGCGGGAGGTGTGACCCATGCCGCTCAAGCGGTGCAAGGTGTAGCGAAGGAGGTGGTGCAGGAATTGTGGCAGGGAAGGTGCTTAACCTCGTTGGCACATAGGTAGTGGGCGGCGTGTGTGTGGCTAGGGGAGTTTCTGGTTTTCTAGCGAGCAGTGTGCATTGGGTGTAGAACTTGCTGCCTAACCTCGGTGGCTCGCTGGCAGTGGTGTGGCGCATGCCCGGGTAGGGGAGTTTCTAGTTTTTTGGTGAGCAGTGTGCATGCAGAACTCTGCTGTCTAACCTCGGTGGCCCACTGGTAGTGGCGAAGCGTGTGCGCGACTAGGGGATTTTCTGATTTTCTAGCGAGCAATGTGCGTTGGGTGCAGAACTCCACTGCCTAACCTCAGTGGCTGCTAGCGGTGGTGTAGCGCATGAGCGACTAGTGATTACAATGAGCGATGGGTGCAGATGGTGCAGGAAGCAGTGCATATAACCTCGTTTGTGATTTTCTCATGATTTTTTCAGGTGGTTCTCATCCAACCCCTCAGTAAACTATTCTCCGGGTAGTTCCTTTTCCTCATCTCCTTAGCTCTCTTTTATTCTATTTTTATGTTGTGGTGGCTTTCTTGCTCCTTCCACTTTCTTCAAACAAGGTCAAGGGGGTACTTCTTGGTCGATGTTGGTTTTTTTGGATTTTATGAAGGTTTCTAGCATATTTTTCGATCGTCGGAGAGAGCTCCAGCCATCTGTGGCCAGCCAGCACAGTAACCAACGTTTCACTCCTCACTTACCAATGAGTGTCATTGTGGAGAAGGTAGCTCATTGGTTACTTTTTGGGCCGATACAACCAAGGGAAGCAAGAAGTACACTTCACCAATGACAAGAAAGAAAAAAGCTTCCAAGCATTCCCTCTTGAGCCACTCAAGGGGACTTTTTCTGGTACAAAATCCTTTCCAACAACTTTCCAAGCTTCATCAAAGGACACTCAAGGTACCCTATTGGCCGATCAAGAAATGGGGTGTGAAGAAGCTTCGGTGGGAGTGCCTCCTTCACAAGTTTTGCACCAAAATGAAGATGTATCAGTCCATGTGGTTGTTGATCTGACTAAGGAAGATCTAGATGCAAATGAGATGACAAGTGGTGCCCCAAGTCAGGTTTCATCCCTCCCAAAGGATCATTACATAGCACCGCAAATAGTCTTGAATGGGCTGATTTTTTCTGAGCAAACTGTGCATTTTGCCACACCACACACGATCCTTGATCAGGTTCAAGTCAATGGAGAGCCTAATGAGGTAGTCAATGGCCCTCCAAATCAGCACTCATCTCTCCCAATTGATGGCGCCTCAAGCCCTCAAGTGGCTCCAACTCAGAACCTTGCCGGAGATGATCAACTTGCTGCCTCCGGTGTTGAAGTCCAAGCTCCACTTGCTGTTGGAAAGGTTGCTCAACCTCAGATTGCTCATATGCATGGGAAGCAAGGCACGTGGGCTAATCTCTTCAAAGACAACTGGCAAACCAAGATGACAATTCAATTGTTACAAACTCAACCAACCGGAAAGTGTTTAAGCTTTGATTATGAGGATATTGAAACGATGGAAGAATCAGTGGACTTTTGTCTTGTTGATTGCTTCATGGGAAGACACCTGAGAAGGGGTAGAGTTTGTATCATTACATCTAGATGGGGTGTCAAATATAAATTTTTCATGCATAAGAGCGGATGAGTGGTTTACCACTTTGATACAATGGAGGATCGTGACAAAGTCTTGCTTGGGGAGCCTTATTTTGTTTTTGGCATTCCTTTATTTCTAAAAATTATGCCAAGGTGTTTCTTATTTGATGAAGATGGAAGATACATTCCCGCTTGGATCCAAATTCATGGGTTACCCCCGGATTATTGGTCTCCCAAGGTACTTGGCCTTATTGGTTCGAAGGTGGAAAGACCATTGTATATCGATAAATTGACACACACGGGAGAGACTTACCTACTCTCGGCTCTTGGTGGAAGTCTCGGTTTATGGTGAGAAAGTCAAGGAGGTTCCAATCACATTGCCCACGGATGCTCAACTTGATCTAACAATCATATATAAAGCAATGCTCGATTATTGTGATGATTGTCAAAGGCTTGGACATACCAAGCAAACTTGTAAGAAATCTAGTCGAACCAACCTACATGATGATGAGCATCGCAACCGATCCCAATCCACAAGAGGAAGACGACATTCTCGATATAGAAGGAGGCAACCCGCTCATCCTCAAGCCCCCCTACACAAACAATGGATAATACTCAAACACCAATGACACCCGAGCCGGAAAATGATCTTGCCTTGGCCTTAACAGTTGTTGAAGAAGCAATTCCGATGGCGATGGCATTCCCAACAGCCCCACCACATGTAGTCCTTCCAAGAACACCCAACAATGCCCCTCCACCGGTTATGGACTCACCACCTCAATTCGTGAGTAGTATGGCTTCTACCTCGGATTCTTTGGATACCCAACAAGCTGGAATTAGTGAGCTTGTTGCAATTCAAGGATTAAATGATCAAAGTGAAGATGTTTTAGTCACCCTAGGTACCATAAACACGTATGCCATTAATGTGAAGATGTTTTAAAGTGAAGATGTCAAGGATTAAATGATCAAAGTGAAGATGTTTTAACTCCGGCACATGCGGATTCTAGGACACATGGAAGACAATTATGGGTTAGAGCAACCTGCCCATCTTGTCGCCAATGAAGCTAGCCTTTTGGAACATTAGGGCTTCCATAAAGCCCTTAAACACGGGAGGGGGGGGGACCAATAATTTCATTCTTTCTACTAGAGGTCATATTTTGCTTCTATGGGATATGCACAAGGTCACCTTGGAGGTTCTTTTGGCATCAGATCAATTTATTCATTGTAGGGTGCGTTGCTCCATCACGGCCCGGGTTTTCTTGATTACATTTGTGTATAGATTTCATTCTATTATGACTTGACGCCCCTTATAGATTTCTCTTACACTTCTTGGAGATGAGATTGATGAACCTTGGATTATCATGGTAGATTATAACTCACTCTTGATAGTCCAAGACAAAGAAGGAGGCCAACCGATTTTAAACTATGAGATTCATGATTTGGAGTGTTTTGTTCACACATGTGGTTTGTTGACCTTTGATCCATTGGATGTAGATTAACATGGACCAATGACAGTTTCTAGCAAGCTTGATCATGTTATGGTGAACTCAAAATGGTTACTTGCTGATTATGAAAGTTATGTGAAATTCACTCCTCCTGGTTACTTATCGGACCACTCTTGTGTCATAGTTTTAACACTTGCAAGGGAGAAGGGATGTAACCGACCATTCAAATTTTATAATATGTGAACATTACACGACGGCTTTAAAAACTTGGTGGCAAATATGTGGGGTGATCAAGTTGTGAGCAATGCATAATTTTCCTTAAAAATGAAGCTCACACAATTGAAGGGCAAACTAAGGGAACTTGACAAACTTAATTTTCAACACATTTCGGAGAGGGCATCAAGGGCAAAATCTGTTCTAAAGGATGCTCAAAGAGGGATTCTATCCGGTGGTGTTCCCTCTAATGACTATGGAGAGGTCAAGAAGAAGGCAATTATGCTAGCGGAGGCGAAAAAATTATTCTATCAACAACGAGCAAAGAGTGTTTACCTCAAGAAGAGTGATAGATGTACTAAATTCTTTCATGACTTGGTCAAGAGAAACAACAAGAGAAATGTTATTATCACACTCACCAAGCATTCCGGAGAGCAAACAACTAGTTTGAATGAAGTGGCCGAAGAGTTTGTGGGCTATTTTCAAAATCTATTGGGTGTGGTCGATCAAAGCACTCCCTTGGATGTCTCCTCCATACATGGTACCCTGCTATCCCCTACCCAATCCGAGGCCCTAGTAACCCCCATCACGGTGGATGAGATAAAGAAGATACTATTTGATATTGGAGCTGACAAAGCCCTCGGTCCGGATGGTTATAATGCAAAATTCTACACGATGGCTTGGGATACAATAAGGGATGATTTTATTAATGCAGTAAAGGAGTTCTTCACTCATGGGAAACTTCTCAAACAGTTGAATCACACTCTAATTGCTTTAATTCCTAAATCTGATCATGCTTCAAGGGTTTCGGACTTTAGACATATTTCATGTTGCACGATATTTTACAAGGTCGTCTCCAAAGTCTTAGCGACAAAGTTGGAAAATGTTATGGATACTTTGTTGGACCCGACTCAAGTGACATTTATCAAGAATCAATTCATAGGAGAGAACATACACCTTGCTTAAGAACTTTTGAGAAAATATACTCGCAAACGGATTTCTCCAAGATGTATGATAAATGTTGATTTGTGCAAGGCTTTTGATATGGTTGATTGGAGTTTTCTCATGTCCGCTCTTGTTGGTTTTGATTTTCCCCAACAATTTTACGGATGGATCTGGGAATGTGTAACTACGGTATCATACTCCGTTAGCTTAAATGGAAGATTGCATGATTTCTTTAGTACACAAAGAAGCTTGCGACAAGGTGATCCTCTTTCCTCTCTTTTGTTTGGTTTATGCTTAGAAGTGTTCTCACGCTCTATGAAGGAAATCTCAAGACAAGATGTCTTTCATTATCATCCAAAGTGTGAAGAGGTGAAGCTCACTCATCTAGCCTATGTCGATGACCTCTTGTTATTTGTAAGGGCGGATGCTTCTACTCTCAAGCTCATTATGGATTGTCTAGCGGCTTTTGAGGAAAAAGCGGACCTTCAAGCAAATCTATTAAAATCAAACATCTATTTGGCCGGAGTGAATGACGACCTAAAGAGAGAAATACTACACATAAGAGGTTTTCAATAAGGCTCCTTCTAATTTCGATACCTTGGTATTCTATTGGCTACGGAGAAGCTACGGATAGTAAACTATGGTGCTCTTCTTGAGTCTATCACAAAGAAAATTGTTGCATGATCGAAACACACTTTACCTCATGCTAGAAAGTTGGAGCTAGTAAGATCGGTCCTACAAGGTGTTGAGTATTTTTGGATGTCTATTCTACCTATACCAAGTGGGGTAATTGACAAGATATATGATATTTCTCGTTCTCTTGTATGGTCAACCAAGCACCTACCCATATCTTAGGTCACTATATGCTTACACAAGGAGGAAGGTGGATATGACTTAAGAGATTTACAAACATGGAACATGACTCTTCTTTGTAGGACTCTATGGAACATTCAAAATCGAAAGGATACACTTTGGGTAAGACAGGTGCATCATTAATATCTTCGGAATGTTGACTTTTGGCATTAGGAGACAAAGGCCTCGGATTCCCCCCTCATAAAGCGTTTGCTCCAAATTCGGGATGAGCTCTTGCAAAGGGCATCCTCCATTAGTGTGGCCAATATGAAAATGATTGAATGGTTTGCGGGGAGGGCAAAGACACGACTTTAGCCTATGATTTCTTTAGGCCAAGAGTGCTTAAAGTGGATTGATTTTCGGTAATATGGAAGTCTTACATCATGCCCAAGCACCGGTTCACAAATTGACAACTTGCTCATGAGAGACTAAGAACGACAGATACTCTTTCTTATGAATCAAATAAGATATGTGTTCTTTGTCGCCATCTTGAAGAATCTAACAATTATATTTTCTTTGATTGTGATATTTTTAGGCCCCTTCTTGATAAGGTGAAGACATGGTTAGATATCACATTTGAAATTGCAAATATGAACTCTTACCTCAACATCTTCCGGCAACACTACAGGGGTAAGGGGAGGAAAAATGAAAGCGAGATATTTGACTTTCTCTTCTATGATCTATCTTGTTTGGAATGCACGAAACAAGAGCCGTTTTGAAAATGTTTTGCGATGTATTGAAAGGTTGTTTCACAAGATCCAAGTACATGTATGACGTTTCGTAGACATAAGGTGATGATATTTATTTGAGGATGTGTTTGTATGAGAATATGTTGTATGAGGGTGTGTTGAATGTGAGTGAGATGTATTCGGGTGCCTATGCACACCAAGCATGCTTGGTGCTACTAGGCACCAAAGGAGTGTCATGTAAAGGAGAACTTGTTATAAGTGCCCCCCCCCCCAAACGGGTGCACATGGACCGGGTACCTCGCTGCATGCATGACATTGTAAAATCATGTGCATGGTGTGGCAATTTCTGCAAATAGGGAGGCAGTGCGGAGACTGCTCAAGGGTGTTGTGTACACTGCATATGCATGGTGTAATTTTCTGACAGGTGTGTTGTGTGCACTGCATGGGTGTGGTTTAGTTTTCTGGCTGGCAGCTTGATGCGAAGGCAGTGTGGAGTTTGCTCAAGCGTGTTATGTGCATTGCATGGGCATGGTGCAGCATTTCTGGCAGACATCTTGCAGCAGTAGATTCTGAAATGCCCTGGGTAACCTCGTTTGGTGCAGGGCTTGAAGCAGCTATAGTGTGACATAGGCGGTGTGCAGCTTCAGATAGCGAACAAAGCAACAATTGACTTGATAACCTCATCTCATGTGAGGCATGCAGTGAATTTGCGTAGTGCCTATGCAAGTTAATCATTGGGCAAGAAATATGTATGATAACCTTGCTACATGTAAGGCGTGTGTGGGCTTGAGCAGTGTATATGCAAATTGATCCGTGAGTTAGATGTATTGTATGAGTCTAAATGATTTCCTTCAAAGAAGCTCTTTGATGCTTTGAATGAGATGGTAAGATTGTCTTGGTATATTATTTTTTTTTTAATTCTTAATATATTTATCAATGCAAAAAAAAAGCTAGGGAGATTATGCGCAAAAGTAAATCTTATTTCTCTTTTTTTTTGGATGAAAATTTGACCTTGAATTATTTTATTTTTTAACATTTAATAAAAAGGAACATTTTGTAAAATAAAAAACGAAAACAAAAATTTCCCGAATATATTAGACTCGCTTACTGCGCTAGTGGCGTCAGAGAGCGAAACGAGGAGCAAAGGAGAAAGAGGAAGGTGATGGATATTGACGAGATCTTCTCCGCCTTCACCTACAAACCCTCGAATCCCTTCACCGTCGACTCCCAATCTCGTCAGCCTCTTCCGACGCCGGTGCCACCTCCGCACAACGCCTCTCGTCAGCCTCTTCCGACGCCGGTGCCACCTCCGCACAACGCCTCGCCGGTGCCACCTCCGCACAACGCCTCGCCGGTGCCACCTCCGCACAGCGCCGCGCCGGTGCCACCTCCGCACAATGCCTCTTCCTGGAAAAGGCCAGTGCGAGGACGGAGAAGAGAAATCTCTTCTAACCCTAGCGGGAAACCCGTGGTGGTCTCCCGCTACTTCCTCCCGTCGCATGCCTCCTCTTCTTTGGTCACGGATGTCAAATCCTCCTCTACCTCTTCCTCTACCACAGATGGCGGGAAACCCGTGGTGATCTCCCGCTACTTCCTCCCGTCGCATGCCTCCTCCACTGTTCTCACGGATGCTAAATCCTCCCAGCTCCGGCCACAACATGCCAAAGCTTCTGGAGCCGATGGTAAAAATCCGAAGAGGAAGAGGGATAACCCCAACTTACAGGCGAAGAAGCGGACAGCCAAAAAGGAGAAGAGGAAGAGGGATAACCGCAATTTCTCTGCAGCCCAGAAGAGGTCTGAGGCATATAGAAGAGTTGCAGACAATAATACCTGGGATCCACCGGCTTCCTGCTACCATCTACTTCAGGAGCGACACTCCTTCGATCCATGGAGAGTTGTCATTATATGCATGCTCTTGAATGTGACTACTGGTATCCAGGTTTGCTTATCTCCTTGCTTGCCGGTTCCCATCCGGTATTGTTATAGCTTCAAACGTAATCAATTCTTCCATGGTTAATTTTGACAAAAAATATATTTTCTTAGAGTTCATATTGGCGCATCAATGTTTTCTAATACTTCTCTTCTTTCTAGATACCCAGATCTAGCTCCCTGGCTTTTTAACTAACAATTTATATATGGCTTACCTGGGAGAACTGGTTTCCTTAGCAATACATGCATAAGAATTCATCCTAAAGAGTCGAAGGTAGCAAGATGATAAACAGGAATAATAGTTTTGTTAGGAGTATCTTGCAAATTGCAATATGCATGGAATTGGAACTTCTAATGAATCTTTGATGGAGAAAATGTAGCAAGTCCACTGAAAAGCTTTGATTGAAATAACAAAGTTCACTGTGGGATATAAGAATATCTATTCCCACCACAAAATGAAACTCTTGGTTTCCAAATTATTAGTTCTTGCAGTTATATCTTTCTAATTTCACCTACAAGTTCAATACTTGCTTAGTAGGTAAGCTTTGATTCATAGACTGCAAAATGCGAAGCATGGTACAACCAACCAACTAGATTTTTTTTCGTAGTTGGTGGTGATATGCTATCAGGCTAGTAGTTTTGATATTGAAATTGCTTTTCTATTTAATATCTTAGCTATCTTTTTCTGAATGAATGATATTGTGTGCATAGAAGAGTAGTGGATTGAGCACTTGTATATTGGTTTCGACAGTTTTCATTTAGCAACTTTCTTGGAGGACTTGTTTTCTTGAAAGAGTAACGAAATAGGAATCTGATTCTACTTTTTAAGTTTTGATTTGTATGATCTCTTCTTTAGGAGAGTAGGTTTTTAACTTATAAATGCCTCTGTTTCTAAAAATTATCAAGAAAATCGTAGCATATGTCATCTTAACTTATAAATGCCTCTGTTTCTTTCAAAAGGCATCTTTCTTTAGTATTTTGCATCAAACAGAGTAATTATTTATCCATGTCTGTTTAACATAAATAATCGATTATACTAACATCTAGTTTACATGCCTGTTTAATCATTTGTTGTTTCATCATTTGTTATTTGATAAACCTTTTGATAACTGTAATTTTTCATGTTCGGAATGGACAATCGAGTCAAAAAGATGAAGGAAATAGATCCCCTCTTTATAATAAATGTTTTATTAATTCCTAGAAATAAATTTACTCTTACATCTCTTGGTATAGGTTGGAAGGGTTTTGCCTGGTCTATTCCTCCTGTGTCCAAATGCAGAGGCGATGTCAAAGGTAGATGAGGAGGAGTTGGAAAAGGTTATACGTTCTCTGGGGTTGCAAAAAAAGAGATCTAAGACGCTGAAGAGATTCTCTTGTGAATACCTGAGAGACGATTGGATTTATATAACTCAGCTTCATGGCATTGGCAAGTGAGTCTCTTTGTTTGAATATATATCATTATGGGTCTCCAATAACATATTTATATAATAAATTCTTTTTGATTTTTGTGTGTTCCCCTTTACAGATATGCAGCTGATGCATATGCAATATTTTGTACCGGAAAGATGAAGCAGATTACTCCACAAGATCATAAATTAGTTGCCTATTGGAAGTTTGTTTGCGGTGAGGAATTTCATTTTGAAAGTTGAAAGAACAGACAACAAAACTTCAATTTTTGTAGTTATTATGCTTTTGTATTTTATGGTAAGGAATCTCATATTTTAAAGTTGATGGAACAGACTGCAAAACTTCAATTTGTATCGTTAATATGCTCGTGAGCTTTGAATTACTTAATTTTATAGATATGTGAGTTTAATTAGGATATGCCTAAATGTTTTTATCAAAACACGTATTTGCTTGGTAAATAGTTTTGTATTGTTTTAGATATTATGTTGTAATTGTGTTGAAAGTTTTTGAAAAGAATGCTTCATCCTAGTTTTTATCTTTATGATATCATCATTTTAGTAATCTTTATAAATAATGTTGGTCAAATTATTATATGTAATAATTTGGATTAAAATAGTTTTGATCAAATTGTTATATGTTATATGTATAATTTTGATTAAAATTATTATGTTTTGTAATTTAATTTTTAGTTACAATTTATTTATAAGATTTATTTTTAATGAGATTTATGAGATGTTGGATTTTTGGGTCGAGTATTTTTTGATTTATATTGATCAAAATTTTTAAAGTATCCTTTGATATATTTTTTAAATAGGATGTTCTTGTTTATGATAATAAAATTTAAGGATATCTTTTTAATATGGGTGGGTAAAAAATGAAAAGGGTTTTGTAAATTAAGTAAATCATTAAAAAAATATTTGTTTTTTTAAAAAAAAACAAGGGTGCCCATAAGATGTTTTGTATTATAAATATCTTTATTTTAATTTTATTATACTAGTTATTAAATAGTTGTTAAACTTAAAATCGATTATTATTTTAATCAAAATTATTATATATTATTATATTAATTTTTTTATCAAATAAGTAAAATTATTTAAATTTTATTAAATTATTTCAAGTAAGAGTATGATGGGACTTTCATTTGGTATTTTATTTTTTATTTTTGTCCGATATAAGTAGTATAATGAAAATCAATTTCATTTTAAAAAATGATCATAATCAATCAGTAGCAATTAGGTATGTTTTTTGAACAGAATATCGTGGTTAGGTATAAATTATATATTTAAAGTTCGAGACTCTGTGATGTAGTATTAGATTTTTTTTTTTAATGGATAACGGATTTGAAAACATTAATTATCAAAATAAATTTTCATATATATTTTTTCGATTTATCTTAATATTTAATGAATTTTTTTTATGATTTTAAATTAATCATTCTAAAATTAATTAAACTAAAAACTTAAATACTTCAACTGAAAAAATAGTGTCGAATAGATTTATTAAAAAACAGTTCAGTGGCCCTCATGGTTGGAAGCATAGTTAGCTTTTTCAAAAAAATAAATTTTGAAAGATCAAATATATTTGAGAAATCGATCCATTTGAATAAAATTTACCTGACTAATCATTCACTCGATATTAAACTCTTACTCCTTCACTTGTGGAAATCCCAATGATTGCAATGCAACTTAACCATCTTTTCTTCTGTCAATTATTTTAGTGTAGATATTTTTAAAAAAAAATTAGTCTCACTATTTTTTTTAATTTCTTGATGAGTTTACGTACCTTTCTCCAAAAAATTTCTCCTGACGAGTATATCTTATGCACTTCTCCATCAACTTTTTCTTCCATATTTTTTTCTCTTTTAACGTAACATTATTCTTTTTTTTTTAAAATCAAATTGATTTTATATAAAATATAAATAAATTTTGTATTGAGAATTAATTTATCATCATGATATTGTAAGATCCACTATTCATATTGGATTATTGAAAATATTTTAATCAGAATGTGTATTCAATCCATATGTTTGAGAATCGTGAGTTATGTATTTAAAATCAGCTTTTGTCTCAAATAGGGGCAGAAAAAAAACCCCTAGGGACTATAACCCTTATATTATGATATATATCTTTAGCTGAGATATATAATTCATTAGGTTTCTACACCTAAGATATGACCTTACCATTATTTAATATTTTAAAAATTGATAAATTAATTAATCATTTTATTGAGTCTTTTATTAGATAATAGGTCTATGAATAATTATCTAATCGATGCAAGTCTAAAATTCTAACAATCGATTACTCACTTAGGATACATAAGTTATTTGGATATCATATATGATAATAATTGGACTGAGCTTAAATTTTGTTATTTAAACTAAAATATTCTTTAACAATTTGGTAGATCAATTACATTAGTATAAGATCAAAACAGTCTTTGCTATATTAAAAACAGCTAGCCCATCAATAACATAATCAAGTACGGTGATAAGCACCTTAGGCTTTTTGTGTACTTAGAATTCAAAATTCAGGGAGCATAAGAAATTTATTTTTCACATTTGAGTCATTAGGACCGTTGGGTTATTGTATGGACTACCGCTTGCATGCATTTTTGAATTTGCTTTAGTGATCGATGAAAAATTTTTGTGGGATTCGATCAGTCACCTCCAAGATTAATCGGATCGTAAGAGCTGAATACCTGAATTATAAAAAAAATATGGATTTGTAGCATAAAAATAATATAAAATTTGATATAAAGACATATTTTCAAATAATAATGATTTAAAATCTCGACTTGTGTTGAGGTTTCGATTCCGAATTAGAATGATACGATTTCAGTATCATATCATGTTGTATCGATATTGTTTGTTTTATTTTTAAATATAAAGTATATTAATTAAAAATAAAAAATTTAATCAAAATATTTAAAAAATTTAAAAAATAAAAATATTTTTTTAAAAGAGAAAAATATGAGGTCAAAATACTTTATATGGTAAATAAATAAAAACTTTATTATATATATTTAAAATTAAAATAAATAAATAATATATATATGTTAAATTAATGAGATAATTTTATTAGGATTTGATTATGCCTATTTAAATTATCCTATTATAACTAAGTGTTGATTGAAATTATTAACTTAAGTTTTTATTTTAACCTATGTTTTAATTAAAATTGTGTCATCGCCACCCGCAAGTGCGCGTGTCCCCGTGGTGCCGGTGCCGAACGAAAGGCAGAACGATAAGTTTTGCTTGACATAGAACAAAATTTTAAACCTAATTAATTTCAAAGTTAATGTTAAACTATAGTGAAAATCATCACTTTATTTTAAAGTAATCAAACATGAATAATCCTTATCATATCCATTGAGTAAAACCCGAATACAAACTCTACTATATGGGCATATGATTCAACAAAATAACACTCATGTAAACTACATGCTTATGAAACACCTTGGGTGATAAATCTTTAGTGAATATATCCATAATCATCGAGTTTCTACAAATATGCTTAATTGACATTTGATTACTTTGAACTCTTTCTTAGTGAATAGACCCACAATCATCGAGTTTCTACAAATATGCTTAATTGACATTTGATTACTTTGAACTCTTTCTTTCACAATCAGAAACTTAATGTTAATATACTTTGATTTAGATGAGTTTCAATTGTTTTAGAATATAACTCAAATTTGAGTATGAATATCCAACTTTATCCAAAATATTATGTTGGTACATCCGACTGCTTGAATCTCCCATAACGTTTTGCTTAGCAAGGCTTCATTCCATGCATGAAGATCCTGGAGTCCATATCCATCATCTTCTTTAGATAAGCAAATGGTAGCCCATGATATCGGGGGAAGCTTGGAAGTCCATACAAATGCCCGACACATAGCTTTGATCTTTTCAATTACACCATCGGGAATTGGAAGCATAGAAAGCCAATAACATTCCATACCTTGAAGTACCAATCTCACCAACTCCAATCGACCCGCATATGATAGGGAGTGTTTTGGCCAAGTACTTATCCTTCTTGCAATAGCATCAAGTTTTCCGGAGAACTCCTCCAACAACCTCACCTCACAGAAACTACCAGAAATGCACCTCTTTGCCAAAACCACACCAATAAAAGCACTTACTTTGCTGTTTTACCCTCCAAAACCTCTAAGAATGTCCTCCACCTCCGGTGAAGTCCACTACAGCAGCTCCCACAGCCTTTTACCGCCGGTTTGATGGAAGAAATCCACCTCCGGCCATCTTGAAAGTTGTCCGCAGCAAGGTCCACCACCGAAGCACCAAGAAAACCTAGATAGAAGTTAGAGCTTCTATCACTAAACCTACCAGCCCTCACACAATTGAGAGCTCTTATCGACTGAGAGCTATTTCACGGAAAATAGGTAAATGTATAAAATGCTTCCCAAAGTTTTAACCTGAGGAAGGAATCCAAGAGCATACATCATAAACTAGGCACACACTATAAACCTCTACACATGAGGTATCCCCACACACATCAACCTCCATACATGAGGTTTACCAAATTACATCAGGAGGGCACCACCATCAACCTCCATACATGAGGTAATGTCAAAACCATTAACCCCTACAAGAGGTAACTCCAAACAACAACACTATAAGTACTCAAACACACTAATCAAAAATAGGTACTACGTATTCATCAACCAAGCTGCATACTAGCCATGCCCTTCATAGTGCCAAATGAGGTTAGACTACACCTTTTTTCCAATCTGTATATGCCCCAAGTTGTTCCCGCCCAAGCGACGCTTGAGCCATGCCTTAACCACGCCAAATGACGATATTCTGCACTTCTGCTCTCTTCCACCATCACCATGGCTGCTGCCGCCCAGCCCCTGCCTTAGCCACAAGCTACCTAGTCACTAGTGAGGTTAGCTGCCCTTCCTGCTCCGTCTGCACCACCATAAGCCTCCGCTACTCGAGCCATGCACAAACCATGGGCTGCCTGCAGCTAGTTGAGGTTAAATTCTGCTTTCCTGCTTTCACCGCCACTTCATTACAAGCATCTAGGATCCCCAAACAGATGCACATGAATTTGGAGCTTACAAAAAATTCTTTCCACATCAGGTTGGAGCCCCTCAAAGCAGCTTCTATTATGAGCCTCCCATAGCACATATATCATATAAGAAATTCCATGATACCTCGCCTTCATCTTATAATTGGTCCATTTATACCGTTGTCCAAAAATCTGCATCATTTCTTGGACTGTTTGGAAGTTATATTTGAAGTCCTACCACTTCTAACCTTGTCCCATAAGGCCCTAGTGATGGGGCACTCAAAGAAGATATGCGCGTTTGATTCCTCATGCAGCCCGCATAATGTACACACCTTGTTCTCCATATACACCAATATGTTTGTTGTTTGAAGCTTGCCATTCACAAGTAACCACATGATGAATCAATGCTTTGGAATTATTTCTGGACTCCAAACCACCGAACCCAAGATTGCTCAGTTCCCCTAGGCTTGAAGAACTCATATGCCTTTGCTACACCCTTTTCTTCTGCCGCAAACCAATCAAGAAGAGTCATGTTCACTGTACCTTGTCCATTCAAACCTTGCAGAATTTTGTCTTGAATGTCACCTAGCCTCTTTATCAATGGTGAGTCCGAGGCCTTTACTTCCCAACTCTAAATGTTAGCATATTTGATGTAGTATAGATTGACCCACCTCACCCATAATGAGTCTCTCTTAGATTGGATATCTCATAGTGTCTTGCTAAGTAGTGTATTATTCCATCCTTGAATATCCCATAGTCCATAATCTTCATTTTGTTTGGGTGAACATATTGTAGACCACACTATCGGGGGGTGCTTAGAAGCCCAAACAAAACGGCAGCATATAGTATGAATCTTGTCAATAACACCATCGGGAATTGGGAGCATTGATAGCCAATAACATTCAACTCCTTGGAGAACTGATCTTACCAACTCCAATCTCCCCGCATATGACAAGGTTTGCTTCAGCCACGCGTTTATCCTCTTCATTAGTGCATCTAGTAGGGGTCCATAGTTTGTAATTTTCAACATTTCCACTGCGAGTGGGATGCCCAAGTAACATAATGGAAATGTGCCTTCTTGAAAACCCGTGAGTTGCAATATCCAGCTCTTCATTCTTCCATCACATCCGGCCATATATATGTGTGACTTCAATGGATTGGCTTTTAGCCTTGCTTCCTCACTAAAGTGCTTCAAACAATCCACTAAATTTGAAATAGAAGATTCATCCGCCCGGGCAAATAACATCAAGTCATCGGCATACGCAAGGTGAGTGATTTGAGCTTCTTTGCACATGGGATGAAAATAAAAAGAGAGCAACAAGGATGCATCTTGAATCCTTCTGGATAGAACCTCAATACATAAATCAAAGAGTATAGGCGATAAGGGTTCACCTTGCCTTAGTCCATGCCTCCCGCTAAAGAATCCATGTATGTCGCCATTTAAAGATATGAAATAAGAAACCGTAGTGATGCACTCCTCTATCCATCCGTGGAATTGTTAGGGAAACCCAAAACCAATAAGTGCCTCCATGCGAATGTCCCAATCAACCGTATCAAACGTCTTCCTCAAATCCACTTTAATCATACATCTCGGGGAGATTCTTTTGTGAGCATACTTACGTAGTAATTTCTACGTTAAATTGATGTTGTTTCCTATCAAGCACCCTTGAACGAATGCCACTTGAACCAGGTCCAACAAGTATCCCAACACCCTTGATAATCAGCCGACCATCACTTTTGCAATCACCTTGTAGAAGACATTACAACATGAGATTGTCCTATAATCCTCAACCCCCGGAGCATGATCACCCTTTGGCACTAGAGAGATCAAAGAATGATTCCATTGCTTTAGCAACTTCCCGGATTGAAAAAATTCCTGCACTGCTGTAATAAACTCAACACCTACAATATCCCAAGTAGAGGTAAAGAATTTAGCCCCATAACCATCTAGACCCGACGCTTTGTCACTTCCAATATCATGCAAAGCTATTTTAATCTCCTCCACATCCACTGGCTTAATTAAATCCACTACTTGACCATCAGTTAGCCTCCAACCTGGAAGAAGTTCGTTGTCCATAACATTACATTGCACTTTTTGGCCAAGAAAAGTGTGAAAGAAGCACACAAATTTCTCCACTATCTCACCTAAACTTGAAGTTTGGTCCCCATTGCTTTTGGTGAGTGTAATAATAGCATTCCTCTAATTATTTCACTTCACCACATCATGAAAAAATTTGGTACATTGATCTAAACTTTCTAGGTAAACCTTCTTTTCCTGTTGTTGATAAAATATTTTTTCCGCCTCCGCAAACAAGGTGGCTTTCTTCCAGATATGTCCATAGTCCGCGGGAATGGGACCACCTTCTAATATACTCTGCTAGACCTCCTCTAAATCAACATTTGCTCGCCTTTCTTTTTGCAATATGTGACCAAATTCCTTCATGCTCAACTCCTTCAACCAACCCTTCAACCTTGTCATCTTTGCCTTGAGTATAAATTGAGCATTCCCAAGTACCGGAGCCGCCCATGAAGCCTCAACCACATATCTGAAATGCTCATGCAACGCCCACATATTAAGAAATTTGAATGACCTTCTTTGTTCCCGACCCCATTCCAACACATGCACAATGTTGCAAGAGTGATCCGATAGATCCCGAGGTCGTAAACTCTACAAATGTATCAAAATTTGCCATAAATCATTGTGAGTTTACCAAATATCTATCCAATTTACAAGAAACCATACAATTTGTCCTTATGAGCCGACACCAAATAGAACGAAGATCCAGTAGGTCGCACGTTTGAACAAACATCCAGAGGTCTCTCATTTCATGATTAGTGACTGTTGCTCCTCCCTCCTTGTCATGAATCGATAAGATTGAGTTGAAATCTCCCATTATCATCCATGGATTAGTAATAGAATCACCTAGCTCTAATAATGACTCCCACAAAGGCCTCCGAGTGCCAATCGAATGAAGCCCGTATACAAACGTCACAAGAAAATCCCTCCCAGATACTCGACACCAGATTCGGCAATGCATGAACTGCTCCATTGTTGTAATGATCTCCACCTCCACTTGCTGCAAGTCCCATAATAGCAATATACTACCTCGATTGGAAAAACCAAACTTGTTGACCCTCCCCATACTTAAAAATCGCCGGTTCATAATCTGAGCAAGAGAACCCTCAGCTAGCTTTGTTTCCAATAATGCCAAAACCTGAATTCCTTTATGCCTGAGGAGGTGTTGCACTCCACCATGCTTTAAGGACTTGTGGAAGCCCCTAATGTTCTAAGCGACGACCTTCATCGACCACCTGCGCGGACTACTTGCGTTTGTATTTGTCTTGCACTTCGCGGTGCCAATGTGCCTCCAACCGCTGTCCCATTCGCTGCCCCATTACTTGAGAATGTGGCTAAGGTTGATGATGAAGTATCTGAAGTGGAAGATGATTCCCCACTCGCTGTCACCACCCCTGGATCAGACGAGGAAGATGAGGTCCCCAAGCTAGATGGTGAAGAAGGGTGTGTCCCAACCGGTGCTTGCTGCCCTCCATCGGTTTGTGTAGCCTCATTAGCATTCTGATTTGGTACCTCTTCTTAATGTACTTGCTGTGGGGATACCTCCGCTGCTCTCCGAGTTCCTCCCCCAAGATTTGGAGGGGGTACCACCGCAATGGGAGTAGGACGGTGCATCTCTAAAATCTCTAACCCGTTCTGCACCTCCAGAACTTCTACATTTGTTCTTTGTTGAGTTTGCCTCCATTGTTATTGCCTTGGACATGTTCTATGCCTCGTCCTCGCTCTCCCATGGCCCCTTGCTAATTGGGACCTCGGACGACCAAGTTGTTGGCCATTTGGATGTGCTGCCGCTCCCTGTTCTAATTAGTTAGGCTATTGTCCTGTTGGGGATGCACCTTTGTGATAATTTTCCTTTCGATGGCCAATCCTTCGATAGTCTTCAAAGAAATTAGGTACCATTTCATAGAGTATTCTAAGTTCAAGATGGACTCCTGTGGGGAGCGTTAATGGCACCTCATGAACCCTATCTCCAACCACCTGAACCTCCACCATGAGCTGAGCGTATTCCAACCATTCCCTTATTCTTGTTAAGTTGTTAGTGTATAAGGGCTTCTCGACCTTTGAGCCATTCATACTTAATACCATCTGAGACCAACAATTCGACGACAAACTATGGATTTGAATCCAAGAGGGTACGAGTCGTTTATCCTCATTGAATAAGAAACAACTTAGCATGATCTTCAAGAAAACAGGGTTTTCGAAAGTGAAATATGGCCCTCCTTGCAAGATGTTGTCCCTATCCTCCTTCGTATCAAACTAAAACACAACCCACCTGCTTTTGTACATGAAGAACTTATAGTGAACCTTCAAGCGAGAGGCAATCATCACAACTCCATTTCTGTCCAGGTGCTGGCCCATAAAACATCCGATAATACAAAAACCCATAACATCCTCTACGCTGTCAATATCATCAAAATCAAATGCTAACGTTTTTCCCTTCGCCTCATACTAATCCAAGGACATGGCATTCTTCGTCTTTCGGTTGTCCTTGAAGAGATTGACCCAAGTTTTCTTCTGATTTGGTATACCTCTGAATCTTCCAACAGTAGCAGCTCTCGGAATCTCAGCTTCTGCCATCATCTCTTCAGCCTCCGGCATGTGCTCAGCTCCCTCTGGTGAAGGGGGTCTCCTCCCCTGAGAAGAAGCTTGTTGATGCGGTCCAGTAGCCTCTTATTGAGTTACTTGGGGTGCCACATCATCAGCCACCTCATCAGCCTGATCCTCCACATGATGCTATCATTCCAGCACTTCTTCCTTTGATTGGCCTCCATATTCCACCATGTCAGCCACATAGGATGGATGACTTGCCACCTCACTTTGACTTGCCACCTCCCTAGAGGCCTTTTTGACTAGAGTGACCCTTCTCCTTCCTTCTTTTCTTGGTCATGGTTGAATGAAACACAGCTATACCTTAGAAAAGAGGTCAGCCACCCAAGTCACCCAATGAGAGTCTTGATCATTAATTGAACTTGAACCAGCCCCAAGTAAGTGCTTTGTCGTCTAACCTCCCCCAGCCACATGGCAGCTGAGTAGTGGAGGGGTTGGGGGAGGCCCTTGACCGGAGAAGATGGCCGGAGCAGCCTCAATTCGCCAGAGAACTCATCCAACAGACGAACTTCATAAAAACTGTCAAAAATGAACCTCTTTTCCAAAACCACACCAATGGAAGCACTTACCTCACCATTTGACCTTCCAAAAACCTCTGAGAGTGTGCTCCACCTCCAGTGAAGTCCACTACCATAGCCCCCGTAGCCTCCTATCACCGGTTTGATGGAAGAAATCCACCTTCGGCCATCTTGAAACCTGTTCGCAGCAAGGTCCACCACCGGAGCACCAAGAAAATCTAGAGAGAAGTTGGAGCTTCTCTCACTAAACCTCCCGGCCCTCACACACGACTAAGAGCTCAACTCAACTGAGAGCTCTTTCACTTTTTTTTTTTGATGAAAAGGGTAAATATATATCATCAAAAGTGCACCATCATACATAGGTTACCATGGAGCCCCTTAAATCATGTCTGACGAACCGTCAGATCTGGTAGGTAGAACCATAGTAGTGTACATGTGCTAACTCGGGTACCAACTCTCACTAAGTATTACGTGTCTGTCATCGACTCAAAGATTAGGTAACGATCAACACTGACATCTGGAACACCATCCATCCTCTCGTCCTGGTCTAGAGCCACCACCTTGCACATGGCTCTCTCTATCCATCCATCATGTGTCGCATTTCCATCCGTATCACATACACTTGATATCAGTGCCAACTCTACATCTTGTGCCCAAGAGCCACCCATGCGTCGCACCTCCATATTGCATCTCCTCTTGTATCTGTAAGCCTAGGGTCATCTAGAGCCTTGTCTCCTAGCCTCCCGGAGTCACTTTTAGCAAGTAACTAGCTGTCAACAGATTTGTTGTGTCTTTACCGTGAGTCATTTGCTGCGAACTAGATAGGTCATTCTGGTGGACCTATTCACCCTCTTAGGCTTTTTGGCTAAGCCAACTGAGAGCTCTTTCACTTTTTTTTTGATGAAAAGGTAAATATATATCATCAAAGAAAAATGCACAACCATAGAATAACCAAGGTACCTTACTCATGTCATATCTAACCAAATATCAAATTTGAGTAGGGTGCCTCAGTGAAGCATACATGTGCCCACTCATGCACTAACCAACACTCTCTCCATGAAGTTGGCCTCGGTCGGTTACTCATCTTCCATGCCAAATGATCATAGGTGATGAAGTAATGACCAAGGTTGTAGTCACTGTCAAACAATCGCCCAGGTGGGTGCCTCCACACTGCATGCTCGTGTGTCCCAATATCATCACAATCCTCCTCTATCTATCCAAGGGGTCGGCTCCTCCAAGTAAGTCGTCGGGTAACTGGGAAGTATAAGGACACTCCATCCGCATTGGTGTGAACCGAAGCTGGGGAGCTGCCTCAACTCCATCTGCTCGAGTGTGAACCAATCCTGGCGATCCGCATCTTCCATCCATCCTAAATGTGCATCCCCCCTAGTACTTTTAGCAAGTGCTCAGCTATCAACAGATTTAATGTATCTTTATTGTGAGTCGTTTGCTGTGGACTAGATAGATCTTTCTGGTGGATCTATTTAACATCTTAGGCTTTTTGTCAAAGCCCCAGCCATAAATAGATTTGAAGCGTCTTTACCGCGAGCCGTTTGTTGTGAACTAGATAGATCATTAAGGTGGATCTATTCACCTAAACATCCTCACTGATAGTGTATAGCCACTCATCCCTCATGTATCCTCACAATACACTCACTCTCTAACAAGGTGGCTACCTCACTCACTACACACATGTGCACTCCATATCCACTCCTCACAACTCTCCACATGAGGTACTCTCCAAAGAATGCTCCATCTAGATCCGTCCTCTCCTCACAATGTCATCATGTGCCCTGGAGAGTCTGCATGAACCCGCCGGGCCATCCATGTCGAGGTGATCTCATCCGCATGAGCCAACTGGTGAACTGCTCCTCCATATGTGTCCATGTCTCATAAGCCTCATAAGCCTCATAAGCCTCCAATCAGGTACTAGTACATGTTTTTTTTTTACTAAGCAGTTACTCGGGCCCTGGGTAGTGGCCGCCCTCATAACTCCCAGTTCTATACAAAGTATCATGAAGAGTGCATCTCATCCAAACCCCTATACAATCCACTAAGACACATCAAAACTCCATGCAAATGTAGGATATATCTCTCCTAATTTCTCGGGGGTCTGAATTGAGTCCTATCTCTATACATGTATGTTGACTCAAAATGCATACAGTATGAACACCAAAAATGCATTCTTCGTATGTGAGGTACTCCTACCTAGATGCATGCTCTCAAAACCCTATCTACCCTAAGTGCGTAGAATGGTGCATGCTCCATGGGAGGGGGGGGGGGTATGAAAATGTAAATGCAAGAGTATGATATATGATGAATGTGTATGTGTAGTGGGGCAATCATACTAAAAACTGCATGCCCCCAAAAGTATGTCATCCTTGTCCAAGTACTTGATCAACGCCGATGTCAAGTGACCTATACACATGGATTTGAATCTTCCGGAAGATCAGCTCACCATCGAACTGCAATCCCTTGAACATGCTATGATTCCTTGTCTGCCATACCTGATACACCAGTGCTGACATGGCCAAGTTTTACACTCCTGTCAATGTAGAGGTCTCTCGGTACTGGAGCTTGAATGTCCGTAACATGCCCTTGTATGTGGTCATTTGAGGTCTCATCTGTAGCCATGCTTGGACCCTCCCCCAAAGATGACTAATCTGCCCACATCTAAAAAACACATGGTCCAGGGTCTCCTCCTCCTGTCGACAAAAAATGTACCGCCTGTCCTCCAGGAACTCCTGTCGGGCGCGTGCAGGCAATCGTCCATGCGCTAGCAACCATAATGTGAAAGCATGACTCGGTTGGAGGTACTTCTGCTAGACTGTCCTCACCCATGGTTTCTTGGGCCTCGCATCTCTGAAGTGGTCATAAGCCCGCTTGACTCCTCCCTTACTCTGACTGAACCATGTGGAAAGTGTCTGTCTTGCAGCCTTTGGACTCCCTACAGCTTTAAGGATACTATCCTTGATGTGTAGCACCTTCTTGATGAGTGGGGAATCTGTAGATCTCAACTGAGAGCTCTTTCACTTTTTTTTGGATCAAAGGTAAATATGTATATAAAGCGAAAAAGGACATACAACAACCTATGACTCTTTGACTCCCGCTCAACTGAGAGCTCTTTCATGGGAAAATAGGTAAATGTATTAAAATGCTTCAAGGGTAACACCCTCAGGAAGAAGTCCAAAAACATACGTCATACACTAAACCCGAGCTAACCACCTCTAGAGATGAGGTAGCTCCACACACACGAACCTTTATGCATGAGGTTTACAAGAATACATCACCGAGATCACAATATCAACCTCCATACATGAGGTATCACAATATCACCACCCACTATATGAGGTTTCATCAAACATCAACACCCATAGACACACACCCAAATACATAATCAAATAATCAAACATAAACAACACATATTCCTCCTAGTCGAGCTACACATTGACCACGCCTTGCATTTTGCCAAACGAGGTTAGCTTCCTGTTCACACCTATCGGATCCGTTGCCACACATACCACACACTAGATACACCACGACCATTGCCAAATGAGGATATCTGCGTTTTTTTCCCTATCGCTTGCACCATAATCTTCATCCTGCTTAAGCTGTGCCCATGCCACCTTCAACCGAGGTTAACTGGACAACTTTCTGCACCATCCACACTGCCATATCAACATCTGCACTGGATTCCCCATGCCATGCACCTGCCATGCACTTGCCATTTCCTCACCATGCACAGTTTGAGGTTAGCCAGCACAATTTCTACCTAGTCCACACTGCCGCCCATTCTGCTTAAGCCACTACCAAGTGAGGTTAATCTGCACCTTGGGCCCTATCCATATGCACCACATCCTGTTGCCGCCCTAGCCCTGCATGAGCCATGTTCCTGCTTGCACACAACTTCCTACCATTCAAAAGCAACTTGGATCCACAAACCGATACACATGTATTTGGAGCTTACGGAACATTCTATCCACCCCGGGTACAAGTCCCTCAAAGTGGCTATGGTTACATGCCTCCCATAGCACATATATCATACATGAAATGCCAAGATACCTCGTCTTCATCTTGTGACTTCCTCCTTTATACTGCTGTCCCAGAATTTGCAACATTTCTTGGGATGTCTAAAAAGTATGCTTGATGTCTAACCACCTCCTCACCTTGTCCCATAGGTCCTTAGTGATGGAACACTCAAAGAAGATGTGCACATTTGACCCTTCATGTTGCCCACATAGCGCACATGCCTTGTTTCCCATGTACTCCAATCTGTCCGTCGTTTGAAGTTTGTCGTTCACCATTAACCACATGAAGAACCGATGCTTTGGCATAATTTTAGGCCTCCAAACCATCGAATCCCATGTTTGCTCATCCCCTCTTGGCTTGAAGAAGTCATATGCTTTTGCAACCCTCTTTGTTTCTCCTACAAACCAATCAAGAAGAGTCATGTTTGCTTCACCTTGTCCATTAGAACCTTGTAGAATTTTATCTCTAATGTCCTCTAGCCTCTTGATAAATGGTGAGTCCAAAGCTTTCACCTTCCAACTCCAAAGATTAACATCTTTAATGTGATGTATTTGGACCCTTCTTACCCATAACGATTCTCTATTTGATTGGATGTCCCATAGTGTCTTGCTAAGGAGTGCATTATTCTATCCTAGAAGATCCTGAAGTCCATAGCCCCCATTTTGTTTGGTTGAACATATCTTAGCCTATGCTATTGGAGGATGCTTAGAAGCCCAAACAAACCTTCGACAAATGGTATGAATCTTGTCTATGACATCACCGGGTATTGGGAGCATCAAAAGCCAATAACATTCAACCCCTTGGAGGACTGATCTTACCAACTCCAATCTCCCCGCATATGACAAGGCTTGCTTTGGCCACTCATTTATCCTCTTCATTAGTGCATCTAGTAGAGGCCCATAATTGGCGATCTTCAACTTCTCCGCCGCTAGTGGGATGCCCAAGTAACGGAATGGAAAAGTGCTTTCTTGAAAGCCCGTGAGTTGCAATATCCTTTCCTTCATCCTATCATCACACCCGACCATGTATATATGAGATTTCAATGGGTTGGCTTTCAACCCCGCTTCCTCCCCACAGTGCTTCAAACATTCCACCAAGCTTGATATAGAAGTTTCATACGCTCGAGCAAATAGCATCAAGTTGTCAGCATATGCAAGATGAGTGATTTGGGCTTCTTTGCACATCGGATGGAAGTGGAAAGAGGGAAGCGAAGAGGTCGTCCGAATTCTTCTTGATAATACCTCAATACACAAACCAAATAGCATAGGTGATAAGGGGTCACCTTGCCGTAGTTTGCACCTCCCACTAAAGAATCCATGAATGTCACCGTTTAGAGAAATGGAATAAGATACCGTAGTGACGAATTATTTTATCCATGTACGGAATTGTTGGCGAAACCCAAAACCAACAAGAGCCTCCATGAGGAAATCCCAATCCACAGTGTCAAATGTCTTCCTCAAGTCCACCTTTTGATCATACATCTTGGAGACACCCTTTTGCGTGAGTAATTGCGTAATAATTCTTGTGTTAAATTGATGTTGTCTCCTATTGAACTCCCTTGAACAAATGCCACTTGAGCCACATCCAACAAGTATCCAATACCTTTGATAATCGACCGGCCAACACTTTTGCTATTACCTTATAGAAGACGTTGCAACATGAGATTGGCCTATAGTCCTCAACCCCCGTAGCATGGTCACCCTTCAGCACTAATGAGATCAAAGCATGATTCCATTGCCTTAGAATTTTTCCAGAATGAAAGAATTCCTGCACCACTATGATAAACTCACTACCGACAATGTCCCAAGCCGAAGTGAAGAATTTAGACCCATAGCCATCTGGACCCGGTGCTTTGTCACTTCCAATGTCATGTAAGGTTGTTTTAATCTCCTCTACATCCATCAACCTGATTAGTTCCCCTGCTTGAGTATCAGTTAGCCTCCTTCCCAGAAGAAGCCCGCTGTCCATTGCATCACATTGTACCTTTTGACCAAGCAACGAGTGAAAGAAGCCTACAAATTCCTCCAATACCTCACCCAAGTTTGAGGTTTGGTCCCCATTGCTTTTGGTGAGTGTAACAATAGCATTCCTCTTATTATTTCTCTTCACCACATCATGAAAAAATCGGGTACAATGATCCGAGCTTTTGAGGTAGACCTTCTTTGCTCTTTGTTGGTAAAATAATTTTTTCGCCTATGCAAACAAGGTAGATTTCTTTCGGAGGTGTCCGTAGTCCGTGGGAATGGATCCACCCTCTAGAATACCCTACTGTACCTCCTCTAGATCAACCTTTGCTCTTCTTTCTTTTTTCGAGATGTAACCGAATTGCTTCTTGTTCAACTCCCTCAATTGGCCCTTCAACCTTGTCAACTTCGCCTTGAGTATATATTGAGCATTCCCAAGTACCAGAATCACCCACGAGGCCTTAACCACAAATCTGAAATCATCATGTAGTGCCCACATATTAAGGAATTTAAAGGGCCGATGAGGTTCCCGACCACGGTCCAACACATGCACAATGCTGCAAGAGTGATCAGATAGACATCCTATCCATTGTAAGTTAACCAAAGTCCGCAAATGCATTAAAATCTGTCATAAACCATTGTGAGTTAACCAAAGTCCTATCCAATTTACAAGAAACTATACCATTTGTCCATGTGAGCTTACATCCAAAAGAAGGAAGATCCACTAGGCTGCACGCTTGCACAAACATTTGAAGGTCCCTCATTTCATAGTTAGTGACCGATACTCCTCCTTCCTTGTCGTGTATCGATAAGATTGAATTGAAATCCCCCATTATCACCCATGGATCAGTAATAGACTCACCTAACTCTGATAATTCCTCCCACAAAGCTCTCTGAGTGACGATCGAATGAAGCCCATAGACGAACGTCGCAAGGTAATCCTTTCCGGACACCCTACATCGGATACGACAATGCATGAATTGCTCCCTTGTCATAATGATCTCCATATCCACTTGATGCAAGTCCCACAATGGCAATATATGCCCTCGGTTAGAAAAACCAAAGTTATTGGCGCTCACCATACCTGAAAATCACCGGCTCATAATCGGAGTAAGAGAACTCTCCATTAGCTTTGTCTCCAATAATGCTATGACTTGAATTCCTTTATGCCTGAGGAGGTGTTGCACTCCTCCATTCTTTAGGGACTTGTGAAAACCCCTAACGTTCCATGTGGCCACCTTCATTGAACATCATTGCGAACTTCTCGCGTCCGTAGTTGTCTTGCACTTCGTGGTCTGATGTTTCCTCCATTCGCTATCCCATTCATTGTATCATTGTTTGAAGATGTAGTCGAGGTGGATGATGACGTACTCGATGTGGAGGATGATGCCACACCTGTTGCCACAGCTCCTTGATCAGCCGACGATGAAGAATTCCCTGAACTGGATGGCGCAGCCTGCAGGGTTCCTATCGGTGGTTGTTGGCTTTCATCAGTCCATGTCCTCTCAACCCCATCTTGATTTAGTGCCTCTTCCTGAGGTACCTGCTGTGAGGCCATCTCCTCTGTTCATGAATCTTCCCATCAATCCATAGGAGGTTCCATAGCAATTGGAATCGGATCATGCACCTCCACAATTGCTAGCACATTTGCATCAACCGGAACTGCACCATTCGCCCCATTCTGAGCCATCCTCCATTATTATCGTGTGCGCCTTCGATACCTCAATCTCCTACGGCCCCTCACTGATTGGTACCTCTGACAATCAACTTGTTGACCATTTGGGGTAGCTGCAGCTCCCTATTCAGCGCGGTTAGGCTATTGTCCGGTTGGGACAACACCATTACGACAATTTTCTTTCCGATGGCCAATTCTTCGACACTCTTCGCAGAAATCTGAGACCATTTCATAGAGTATTATGAGGTCAAGTTGTACTCCCGTGGGTAGCGTGATCGGCACCTCATGGACTCTTTCACCAACAATCGAGACCTCCACCATGAGCTGAGCGTATTCCAACTATTCCCTAGTCTTTGTCAATTTGTCGGTGTACAAGGGATTCCCAACTCCTGAACCAATCATGCTCAATACCTTTTGTGACCAACAATCCGGTGGTAAACCATGGATTTGAATCCAAGTAGGGAAAAGCCTTTCATCTTCATTGAACAGGAAGCAACTTGGCATGATCTTCAAGAAGATGGGTGTTTCGAACGCAAAGTATGACCCTCCTTGCAAGGTGTTGTCTCTATCTTCTTTGGTATCAAAATGAAACACAACCCACCCATCTTGTGCATAAAGAACTTGTAGCGAACTTTCCATCAAGAGGCTATCGCCACAACTCCATTTCTGCTCGGATGTCGTCCCATAAAACACCCAACAAGACAAAACCCCATTGCATCTTCCACAGTGTCAATATCTTCATATTCAAGTGCTAACCTTTCCCCCTTAGCCTCATATTGATTCAAATACATGGCATTCTTCGTCTTCCAATTGTCCTTGAAGAGGACAACCCAAGTTTTCTTTTGATTCGGTATGACTCCAAAACCACCAGCAGCAGCAACTTTTGGAACTACATCTCCAGCCACCGGTTCTTCAACCTCTGGCATGTTTCCAGCCCTCTCTAGCGATGAAGCTCTCCTCTCTTGGAATGGAGCTTGTTGATGAAGATCAGTAGCTTGCTGTTGAGTCCCTTGAGGTGTCATGTCATCAACCTCCACATCAATCCCCTCATCCACGTCAACCTGTCGTTCCACATCATCATCCGCAGATTGGTCTCCATGTTCCTCCGTGGCAGCCACATGGGATGCTTGGTCCGCCACCTCATCTTGACTTGCCACCTCCCTAGGGGCCTTTTGACCAGATTGACTCTTCTCCTTCCTCTTTTTCTTGGCCATGTTGGATGAAAGCCCAGTTGTACCTTGGGAATGAAACAGCCACCCAAGTCACCCAATGAGCTTCCTTGACATTCAATGAGCTTGAACCAGTCCCAAGTCAGTGGTTTGCCACCCAATCCTCCACCAACCACGTGGCAGCTGGGTTGTGTGTGTGGGGAGGGGGGGGGGGAGAGAGGGAATCCCTTGACTGGAGAAGATGACCGGAGCAACCAGAAATACATCAAAAAATCTCTCCAATAGTCGGATCTCACTGTAAGGAATTTTAGGGAGCTAAACATGCAAATGCGCAACGGAAAGCCCTAGATCCTTTGCCACCGGATCTGTATGAAGATAAAAGATTTACATATTCTAGGTTTTCTTCTATATCTACACTAGATCTACATGATAGAGAATATACCTTTGA
>JBBUKS010030861.1:0-11094 GCA_038050645.1 Hedychium gardnerianum
TAAGAAGATGTAACAAGAACCTCATAATGTCTTAACCACAGTGGGAGACCAGCCTCTTGGTATATATCTGATATTAGAAACACATCATTCTAGTAAAGAGTCAAATCTTATTATCAAGAAAGAATAAGATGAAAAATTTTCAGAGATCTACTTTAACCATGTATTCACATCTTTTAAATCACTTTTAACAATGTTACAAGAGTTCTTTGGTGTACAACTTGGGCCTCATCATAATCACATGATATAGGCTTGTATGCGAAAATGATGTTTTTGTCCTATAATTCATTATAAGATCAGTATAAAGAGGTGAAAAGAGGGAAGAGGTAGATAAAAGATAAGAAGTTGGAAGTTAATAGTGATAACCATAAGATGGTTTGCAGGTTCATTAAGCATAACATTCCCTGTATCGAATGTTGAAGCAAAGAAAATTGCCTTCAACACTTAAATCTCTCGATAAGTGAAGGATGGGGTCAGGTGGTCCAGAACAAGTGAGTCTCACATAGTCAAATAACAATTGACAGTCTTACAAAGAACTCAAAGACAAAACCCCAAAAAGTGACAACTGACACGACCGTGAATAACTTTATCTTGGTTACCACCACCCTCACAAACAATTTAGATTCCCATACAAAGTAAACTAGGTTACTTAAAATTTTAAATTACTAAATAGAACTCAACCAAGGTAGATGATTAGCATTCCCAACTGAAAAATCAATGAGAATGTTACAAGATTATCTCATATCAAATACCACCTTAATGCTTATTAAATTTCCTTCTAGTTTATTAAAAGTAGAAGATACATCGCAAAGACACAAATCACTGACATTTATATATATATATATATATATATACATCAAGTGTCCATAAGGAAGCAAAAAAGCAACCTTGACTTTGTTAGAGAACTGTTTGTGCAAACAATCATTTCTAATAGTAAAACATGTAATCCATACAATCAACTCAAAGGATAACATGCTCACAACATCACTTGTGCAAAAGGATAATAACATCATGATTCCTTTGCAGTTTGTATATCTTAAGGATAGTCCATATCCTCAAGAAATTAGCAACAATCCAATGAAGGAAATTAAGCAAAGCTGTCAGCATCTTACTTGGGAAAGCCTAACCATTGGTCGCAATTCAAAGTTTCAAACAAAATCCTCAGCATTTGTAATTACCATAGAAATGTGAAACTAGTTGTACAGCTAGGTGCTCCTGTCTGCAATCATCACCACTCTTCACAATTATCTGTTTACTTGAGAAAAAAGAATTAGGCATGGCCAAGTAGAAATGTAATGCATCAATTATTCTTAAAAAAGCATAGCAATGAAAAACAAATTAAATATAATCATTTTCAATGCATCAACAAATACTTGAGTTGCAATGTTTATTATGGATATGCATAACCTAGTAGTTTTTAAGAAAAAAATATAACATAATATAATATAGCAATCAGTCAAAAAGACAATGTAGTTTGTTGGACACATCCGCTAATGTAATAAATCTAAAAATCAGATCCTTATGAATTTTATGTAAGTGATCAGGCCATAGATTCAAGGTTCACTCCATTTTATTTATGAATTTTTAAATGACCTGTTAATGCAAAGCACATTGCAATCGATTTTACTTCAAGCTTACAATATCTTCTAACTGATTTAGCGTCTCAGCTCAGGTATACCAAAAAAGTATTTATTTTATAACATACAGGATTTAGTCTTCAAGAGAAAACTTATTGTTGGTGCAGGGAGCACCGGAATGGAACCTATGTTTTGATATTGTCAAAGTCACACACCCCCTCCTCCCTCTCTCGTTCTTCTCGATCCTACACTTATGCCCTACAAAAGATTATCAAATTTATTTAGTCTCAATATATGTCTCAAACTCGATTACGGAAAGTTCTTTCATCTACCACACTACAACACCTTTCAAAGTAGTAGTCTAGTGCAGACTGATTTTCTGTCTCTTCCTTTTTTATACATATTTTTGCTTCTTTCCTACCCTTGAAGAGTATCAGGTTCATTTGTAAAAATTCAAAACAACGGGAAACGAAGATCCCTTAGAGAGATTATTGAGAGTCCTATCATTCTTGAATTTTCTGAATTCTCACGGAAATTTTATGGTGGCACTAATATGTGCATACACTAGGAACACTTTATAATGCTGAAAGAAGGGGAAGTAATATTACATTCATTCCTTATCTCAACCCTTCCATTTATCTCTGATAAACCAATATCAAGTTCTCTGAAACATTTCAGCTATCTATTGAGTCCCTATGTAAGAGAGACTCCATTAATATAAAATGATGAAGTAATATTTATGGTGTTTCTTATCAATATAGTCAATCATGGTTTAAAATATTAAGCCGTATCGGAGTTTCAATTTTTGATCGGAACGATACAGTTTAGATACCATATCGTGTCGTGCCAATATCGTTTCGGTATTTTTTAAACATATAATATATTAATTAAAAATAAAAAAAATAACCTAAATATTAAAATAAATAAATATTTTTTAAAAAAATATATGGGATTAGGACGCTCTCATATGGTAAATAAATAAATAAATAATTTATTATATATTTTCAAATATATATATATAAAGTTAATGGGATAATTTTATTAGGGTTTGATTAAACCTATTTAGATTATCCCTATTTATAGCAAGGAGTTAATTGAAAATATTAATATAAATTTAATTATTAAACCCTAAGTTTAATCTCGCACCCGCGACCCCACAGGATCGCAGCGCCTCTGCGACCCAGCAGCGTCCTACGATGTCGGTGTCAAGCAGCGAGTGGAACAACAAATTTTGCCACCGACACGGTACGAAATTTTAAACCATGCAATCAATTCAATTGATTGTATAAGTGAAGAATAGTAAAACTTCTTCAGTGGAAATTTTTTCTGAGTTTCACTCTTAATTCTCCACTTGAAAGGGAAGAAAGATAGTAGTAACTCACAGAACGTAAGTCCCAACCAGGTAACTTTCCAAATGATGATGACCTCCGAATTTGCTCTTTCTTCTTCTCCCAAAGTTCACCGGACAATGCATCACCAGGTTTTCGAATGCCACCATCCATCAACTGTTAAACAGATAGATATTTCATTCAAGGGACACATGCAAGAATGAAGCACCAGAAGGAAAAAGTAATTACCTTTGGTTTTGTATCCTGGGAATTCTGACCAGCAACATTAACAGGAAGCCCAGGAGAAGTTTGTCCCATAGCTGCTGCAGCCTACCAAGAATAGAATATGCCTATATAATTAAGCGCTCAAACTTCATATTCCTTTTAAAAGTTTGACAATAGTAGCATGATAAAACCACAAGTTCATTAAGATAGTTAAGACATACTGTTGAATAAAAAATCCTTGCTAATGAGATAAATAGACATTATATGAAAAACTAAATAGCATAGCTGATACAAGACACAACATTCAGACATTTATAGAATTAGACAGCATAGTTTATACAAGAGAACAGAACATCCAGGAATTTATCAGCTATTTCTGAGTAATCACTCATTTCTTAAGTTTACTTTCTTACAACATCAAATGCATATATCACAAATCATGATATTTTATTGCTTAATGAGACATGAAACATCAAGTATCATGAAGAATAATCATTCCACAAAAATTAAATGTCCAACCAGAAAAAAACAGTTGACTTAAAAAAATTTATCGTCTCATTGACAGTCAATTACCCAAAAGTATCCCAATAGCAATTTATTCCACTTACAGGCCCACCTTTACTTCCTCAATAGCAATTGTGCTAGGAACACGACGATGATCTTTTGAAGCTGAAGGCTCTTGATCTTCTACATCTTCCATGTTAACCCCAGGGATTGCAGACAGATTGACAGTAATCCACTCTGGGGTTTTTTCACCGATTATAATTAACTTGTCACGTCTATCATCCCCATCAATGGTATCTGGTTGAATCTTCCATACTGAGTCAATCTCCTGAACAATCTTACTCTCAACAGACAAACTAACATGAACATATTTCACTTTTGCTTCCCATAACCGAGCCATTGCTTGGTCAATAGCTCGGGAAGTCGACTTTAAGATTCCATCAGAATCATAATTACAAGTATTATTTTGACTCCACAAAGGGTATGCCCATGGAGGAGGCTTTCGTAATTGTGCATCGCCATTGGCTAAGGGAATTCCTCCTCTTGAGAGGTTTTGAGCATCAGTTGTCTGTGCACAACTAGGAAAAAAATGAAAACAGCACTAGTCAAAACTAAGATGAACACAAGAACATGAACCATATTCTCCTACAAGATATATTAATTACATATTGACCTTTGATATATAGAATAATGTTATAAATCTAGGTTGAAAAAGTTTATACAGTAACATCAAGTGATAAGTATAACTGCCAAAAGCAAAGGGTCAAATACACTGAAACATGGTTTTAACTATCACCTTCTGACAATTAGAGGAAACTTCTAATTTGTTGTTTAAAGTCTCATTACCTGAGTGTTTCACATTTCAGGACTTCAACACATATAAGGTAAGGTGCCTTCTCCCTAGAATTAAGGAGAATAGCTTCATCCACAGGTATATTAACCACCCGGAACATTCCCTTTCCCATGGGAAAGCACACACCTGTGAAAATAGTTGAAACCCTTAAGAGATAAATCGATAAACCACATCCACAGTTAATAGCTTCGTTTATATTAGTCTATAATTTATGAAATAAAATCTAGCAAGCAGCAAAATATAACATTAGTACAATTCAAGAATACTCTTGGAAATATATATGAGCACTGAATGAAAGATAAAAAGAGCCCCTTGGATTAGAAATTTTATAAATAAAACCAAATGTCATCATACAGCTGTCATCATATATCATAATATGTTTGTCAGTTCATGTACACTTGATAGAACTGTATGGTATGTATAGCTATAGATGATGGATTTTCAGAGGAAGAAAAATAGATTAATTCATTAACCTCCACATTTTTGGGCCTTGGCAACATGTGAATTGACCTCAGTAAGAGACTGTCAACAAAAGAACCAAAAATGTCAATGATTCAGGAAACTAACATTTTAGAAAATGTTCAACTGTGGAACAGTTAAGTGAAAGATTGTCATAAAACTTAACCTCTCGAAGAGCAATTTTGCGATCTTCAATAGGGTATATGTCCACTAGTCCATAAGATGTGTCAGATAACAATTGAACAAACTCCAAAGAAGCATAGTAAGAACTCTTTCGACTTTCTGCTATTGTATTATTAGGTAAAGGTGGTTTGTCATGCCCTCTTTCATTATACTGAGAACCAGGGTGCTTCTGCAACACATAAAGTTAATCAGTAAGCAAGCTTCCACTAACCCCACAAGTCAACAAGATATTGGGTTCCTAAAAATCACCTAACACATCGATGAAGAGAAAAACTATGAAAAGATACTGAGAAATACAATCACAACAATTTGTATCGGTGCATATCACAAAAATCTAGTAGAGTATTATTCACCAATACTCATTTACCATTTACCAAAACAATATACTGATAATTGGGTGGTGAAAATGCAAAAGAAAATTTGTTCACTGGAAGAAAATAAAAAAAAAAGGAAGAGAACAATCAAACTAATAAGTGTTAAGTCAATTATCATATCCTTAAAAAGAAATCCAGCTACTGCTTCTTCTGATCTACAAATAGCAATATATATTTTGAGGAACAACTGATGTTTGTCTCAAAGAAACATATGATATGTCAAAAAACTATGAACTAAAACTAAAATGATTCATAACAGGAAACACCCTTTTTTGCTTTCTTTTTTATAATAGATGTAGTATTATGGTAATTTGCTTGACAAACTTAACATAACATTTTCACTTCCCAAGTTCATTTCAGCAACAACAGAAAGCAGAAGTGGTCTCCATGTGAAGTTCCAAAAGATAAGAAACCCTACTTCAATTATGAAATATGAACATAAAAAGTAATAATCCAGGTGAGTACAAGATTATGAGTCACTTACTGGAGCATAACATTTTGGACTCAGTTCGAAGCCATGCACATATGACAAGGTAATGGCATCAGTTCACATGGACTCATTCAACGTAGTTATTTAGTCATATCACACCATAAAGATAAAGATATTGAAAAGTAAATCCTTAGTAACATACTAAAAGTATAATCCAAGACGTTCCAAATCCAGACACCAAAAAACCTCATATTGCCTGTATGATCCTGTGGAGATTCATAAGTTAGATACTAAGGCTCCTGATGTAAAACAAGAAAAAATATAGACAAAGAAAATAAGTTCCACAGAAGTTAGATAATTCTTCATTGAATATTACCAATACATTAGCCTGCAAGTATCATTTGTTTAATCAAAATCCAAATGGAAGAAGCCTATATCATGTTCATTCTAGGAAAAAAATAAATGAATGCAAATAAAAGAAGATGATACAAGTGGTATCTTAAGGTAAGCAAAGTGAAACTTATGGCAGCTGTTATAAGAATCAATCTTTGGAGAAAAAACTGAAACAATCTTAGAAATCAAAATTATATTTGCTGGAAACAATGAGATGACAAAAAGGTATCACTCAACGGTAGTAAAGTTTGGCTAGATAGTCAAAATGAGCAGCCAAGCATTTTTAATGAAATCAAATAGTTCAATGTCACAACAAGCAATAACTTGTGCAGCAAATGCAAAAGTAATAACCAATAACAATATGAACCCAACCATTACCTCCTTTCGGATCTTTGCATTGAGTAATTCAGAATCTTCTATAGAACGATCTCGATCCTTAAACAACGGTCTGAAAAAGTTTTCTGTTCCTGGACTGTTCTCAAAAGTCCCTTTTTCACTAACACTTGAAACCTTTGATTCTTCAGGATGGATGCGGAATAACCTTCGAAAGGACAAAATTTCAGATGTACCCTCTTCTTCCAAAGTTTCATTACTCTTGCCATCTTCCTCATTTCTATCATGGCCTTCAATTTTCTTGTCATCATGCTTCTCCTTGAAAAGCCTACGGAAGAAACCTTCCCTTTCTCTTTCCTTGATGCTTCCATTTACTTTATCATCCTCATTATTATCATGCCCAACAACCTTTTTCCCGTCATTCTTGTCCTTGAAAAGTCTTCGAAAGATATTGTCATCCTCAATGCTTTTCCTCTCTTCCTCCTCATTCCTATTACATAAACCATCTTTCTTTTCTTCACTCTTTTCCTTAAAAATCCTGTGGAAGAAACCATCTTTATCATCTACCTCCAAATTCCTTTGGACTTTTTCCCTCCCTTCATTGACATCATGCCTAATATCCTTCTTCTCATCATTCTTATCCTTAAAAATCTTACGGAAAAAGCTCTCCTTCTCCTCTTCTTGGGCAATTCCATTAGATTTTTCTTTCTCCGCATTCCTCTCTCGATCTGTATCTTTCCTCTCTTCATGTTTTTCTTTGAAAAGTCGACGAAAGAAGTTTTCCTTCTCATCAACCTCAATATTCTCACTGGCCTTTTCTTCCTCTTCGTTCTTATTAATCCCAGAATGTTTCTTCTCCTCACTCTTGTCTTTAAACATCCTACGGAAAAAGCCTTCCTTTTCATAATCCTCCACCATCCTCTCTTCTTTATCATGAAATAATCTTTTCAGAAAACCCTCTGAACTTGAAGTCAGCTCCCCATCATCATCCTTGCTATCTCTAAGAAACCTGCTAAAAAATCCATCTTTATCCGTGTCTTCTTCCTTCTCTTTACTATCCCTAAGAAGTCTTTTAAAAAAACCTTTTCCAGGTTCCTCCTCATCCTTCTCAGAGGACTTTCTAGAGAAAAATGCATCCCGCATTTTTGACCCCATGATAAGCTTTTTCAACAGCTTATTTTCCTCTGGAGTTGCATCACTGCTGCTATCAAGCCGATTGCTCTCCTCAAACAAGGGACTGGAACCCGATGTAGGTGATGATGATGATGCCAACGACAACAGTTTCTGCTTAGATGAAAATATCCTATTCAATACTGGGTTGCTCTTGGGGCTGGCTGGAGTGCTAGGAGGGACCGATGGAAGCTTAACCAAGAGTGGCCACTCGCCCATCACAGTAGCAGCAATCTGGCATTTCTCCTGGACAAGGCCGATCCCCTCATTGTCTTCAGAGTCCTCCAGCTCCGCCATGAGATACCAGTGCACCTTAAGGGCGATCCAGAGGCACTTGGAGCACGTATCAATGACGAACCTGTCAAGAGAAGGGCTCGGCTTGTGGACGAGCATGTAACAGATCTGAAACAGGTAGCTCTCAATTCCCGTAAGCGGAAGAGTATACATCCTGTTACAAAGATAGTCTCGGACACCGTCATGGTTATGCTTGTAAAGATAGCTCACCGCAATCCACTCGCAGAAGAACGCCGAGTCGAAGAACCGAATCAGCCACCCGTTCTCCCCGCCGGCACCGCCGTTACCTCGGCCGGAGACGGATCCCGTGCGAATGATCTCCCGTGGAGACTGATCGAGGCTAAAACTCCTCAATCCCAGAAGCCGCACCATCGTCGATCCACCATGGGGTTCCAAACCCTATCAGCGATTCCAATTGGGCGAAAGGTTCAAAAACCTAAGCCGTCCCAGATCAAGTCAGACCAAAGCAAAACCCAGAACCCGAAATTTCTGAAGAACGGATTGGGATTCAGCACGAAACCGATCGAGGAGTTGGATAAATGCGCGGCGAAATCTCAAAATTAACGAAACAAAAGAATCGACGTTTGGATCGTCGGAAACAAAGCGGCCGGAATTCGATTCGGTGGGAGGATTCAAAAGATTTGGTTCGCCTTTTTACTCTATACTTTTATATTCTCTGGCCCAGTATCGTCGTCGGCGAAGGGGAGACGGGGAGATGAATGCTACATTGCTACTACTTCTTTCTATTTTCAGTTTTTAAAAAATATATATTTATAAACTATTTTTTAAATTTTAAAATATATATGTCTGTGTTTTTTATCTTACTAGTCACTTCGAATATTTTTTTTAAAAAATATATTATTATCAAAAGAATATCCCATTTTGTCTTGTATATTTTATTTTTTTAAATTATCTTTTTTTTTTTACTATTGTAACGCTATTAGATTATAATTATTATAACTAATTAAAATAATTTATTTATATTATATTTTATTTTATTTTATTTTTTTTACTAGTATCGATATTTAATTTTTTAAATTAATTAATTTCAAAAACAATCTATTTAATCATATGAAAATTTCTAACCAACTACTAGAATAAATTTAAAAATATTCATAATAGATAATTCAAAAGTCTAACCTTTTAAATTTATCATCTCACTACAAAAATATCATATAATACACTAATAATTAGCTCAATTTTGAAAAAAAAAAATCAGATAAATCTTATAACGAGTATCCAACATATCATTCTATTAAAAAAAATATTCTACATTATATCATAATTAAAAATTAAATTATAAATATCATAAATTGAGAGATAATTTATTTATGTTACAGTAGCTAGATATATAATGATTAATATTGATCAGTGTTGAACTAGTAGTAAATTGACAATTCAATCTTTTTTTTTCGTCAAATATTATCCACCATGGTTGACCTGGTTCGTCATCATGAGCACGGGTTCGCTCACGCCCAGTGCCCAGTGCCCAGTGCCCGGACCTAGATCCAACCAACCACGTCTTCATAATCGAGTACGACCCAACACAACCGACTGCTGAGTTGGCAATCTATTAATTACTATGAATCAAAGGATCGCATGCGGTTAACGCAACTAATCTGGCTTTATTATTATACATGCGCCAGCTACATAAGTCCTAAGCTAAGCTGTCATGAGTTAACCGCACCATTCAACTACCTGCGGTTATTAGTAACCAGATTCTACGTTCCGTTGCTTTCAACGGTCAATTCTCCAACCTGTGCCTCCGTCACACTCCTCCTCCCTTCACAAATCCCTAATCCCTTTCCTCTTCTCCAATTCCCTCTCCCCTCTCCGTTCCTCCCTCCCAAGGATCGTCGATCCGCCGGCGATCTGATCGCCTCCCTTCCGCTCGCAGACAGCCCTCCGATGACGCTCCTAATGGAACTCAAATTCCCTTCGCCGGGCAAGATCGTTTTCTTCAGCATCTCCAAGGACAGCGACCTCGTCCACTCCTACAACGGCGGCGGGCGGGACCTCCACGCCCTGGCCCTCGATTGGCTCACCAAGGCCAAATGCCACCACGTGTGGCACTCCCATACTGAAGCCAACAGGACGGCCTGCTTCCTCATGCGCGACGGCTACACATTCTTTGCCATCGACGATGGCGCCGGCGCCAGCAACAGCGAGATGCTCGCCTTCCTCGAGCGCCTTCGAGACGCTTACCGGAATGCGCCGCCGAAGGAGGGTGGGGTGGTCGGGGAGGAGATCAATTGGGTGGCCCGGGTCAGATCCGGCGGCGATAAGCCCAAGGCAGCGCACCGGCCGAAGGACTTCATCGACGATCGGGCGCCGAAAGTCGAGACGTTGCAGTCGTCAGCACCGGCGAGCGCCGCGATCTCCTGGAGCAGGAGCTTGAGCTCGCGGCTCGTGACGCAGCAGCGCGCTGGCAAGTTGTGGCGCCAGGTGAAGATCGTGGCCGCCGTCGACTTGCTGCTATGCTTGACGATGTTCACCATCTGGCTGGTTGTGTGCGAAGGGTTCCAATGCGTTTCTTGGCGGTTTCTACCTGCATCGTTTCATTCTAAATGGAAAGAAAAAAGTACGGCATTTAATTAATTTGATGGATTGAAGATCGCCGAAGCCTATAAACTGAATCATCCTAGCCGATGGTACTTCATAGTAGATTGCACGCGAGAGCAATAATCGAATTCCCAAAGAATAATTTTTAAAAAAAATAAAATTCCATCATAATTTACTCCATTCATAAAATCGACAGCGAAAAACATTTAGGGTGCGTTTGATTGAGAGTTATTCTTGATAACTTTGATTATCCATCCAAGGTTATCAATAAAAAATCCTATTTGATTTAGGTAATTGGCGATTCCCAAATAATGATTCATGTCCGACACGTCAGTAAAAGGGACATGCAAGGACATGCAATCCGGAATCGGAAAACCTTGGAAAAGTAAGGTTTTTGTTGATTCCGGGGTTA
>JBBUKS010030870.1:0-11093 GCA_038050645.1 Hedychium gardnerianum
TTATTAATAATAGAATATGATACAAAAAGTCCTTAGTCAATCATCACATAATTGGCTCTAGGGCTTCTACTAACAGAGACTACCTTGGTCGAGACTCTATTTAGCAAGTAAATAGTTGTCTCTAGTACGTAACCCCAAAAGGATTTGAGAAGACTTGCATGATTCATCATAGACCTAACCATGTCCAACAGGGTTCAGTCTCGCCTTTCAGATACACCATTATGTTGTGGCGTATAAGATGAAGTCCATTGAGACAATATTTCATTGTCCCTTGGATAATCTTGAAACTCTTAACTTAAGTATTCACTACCTCGATCAGATTGAAGTATTTTAATACTTTTACCAAATTATTTCTCTACTCCATTTCTGAATTCTTTGAACTTTTCAAAGGCCTCGGATTTGTATCTCAATAGATACATATACCCAAATCGTGAGTAAACATCGATAAAGGTAATGAAGTATCTATAACCTCCTCGTGCTTAAGTTAACATTGGTCCACATATATCAGTATGTATGAGGCCGAGCAACTCTCCCACTAGTTCACCTTTTCCAGAAAAAGGTAACTTAGTCATCTTGTCTTTCAAGCATGAGACGTGTGTATCAAATGAATCCAATTCAAATGATTCCAAACTATCAACCTTTTGTAGTTCAGACATGTTTTTCTTACTTATATGACTAAGGTGACAATGCCATGAGTACGAGGTTAATTGATCATCCATTCGAGCACACTTGTTGCTTGTTTTGATATTGAATACGTCATTGGATATATCTAGCGCGTAGATGTCATTGCATAATATTCCAATCCCATAAAGAACGTCATTCAAAGTTATGTACCAACAATTGTTACTAAATGTCAAATGGAAACCTTTTCTATTTAAACAAAAAATAGAAACAATGTTCTTATTAATGTAGGAACAAAATAACAATTATCCAATTCAAAAACTAGTCCACTACGAAGCTTTAACAAATAAGTTCCAATGACGACAGATGCAACTTTTGCTCCACTGCCAACTCGCAAATTTGATTCTCCCTTGACCAGTCTTCTACTATCCCTTAGCCCCTATATGTCATTACATATTTGTGAGCCACACCCGGTATCCAATATCCAAGTGTTTGAGAAAATAGTATGACATTCAATAATGAAGACACCTGAAGTACATGGGCATCGGATGTTGTCTTCTTCTTCATGGACTCAAGATAAATCTTGCAGCTTCTTTACCAGTGACCCATCTTGCCACAATGGTGACATGGGCCTTTTGGTGTTAGTTCTACTAACTTGGCCTTCTTCTTCTTCCCTTTGGCTTGATGTTTTGACTTTTTCTTAGAACCTTTCTTCGAAGAGTCAACTAACATCACAGTCTTCTTATCTTTCTTTACAAATGGCTCCACAGTTTTGAACATGTTGATCAACTAGGGAATCAAGGATTCAATATGGTTTATCCGATAGTTCATCACAAACTATGAATAACTTTCAAGCAAATTGTGCAAAATGAAATCAATATTTAATTCATGATCCATCACAAAACTAAGTAATCCCAGTCGCTCAATGTAGTCATTCATCTTTAGTACATATTGCACCGCAGATAAACCCTCTTGCATTCGTGAGTGAAAGAGGAGGTTGGAGATATTGAACCGTTCAGATCGCACTTGCTCATCAAACAACTCACGCAGATTAAAAACACCAGTATGAGCATCCATATGCTCATGTTGTTTTTGCAATTCAGGAGACATCGAGGCTAGCATGATGCAACTTGCTAGATTCAAGTCATCCATGTACTTTTGATAGACCAACCTTTGGTCATCAGTAGCATCATCTGCAAGAGGTTTGGGAAGAGGCTCTTCGAGGACATAGGCTATATTTTCAAATTTGAGAACAATTTGAAGGATCGAAAGACAGTGCTAGAGTGGGAGGGGGTGAATAGCGCTTGTGGCTTTTTCACTTTTCGTAGAAACACGAGTAATAATGCAGTGAAATAAACAAAAATAGAACAAGAACAAAACCAACACACTTTCTTTTTTACTTGGTTCACCGCCCGGCAATGGCTAGTCCAAGGCCCGCACCCAAATGAGTACTTTTGTTGGGCAATTCACTATCAGTTCAAATATTACAAAGATATAGAATTGGAAGTAAAAAAATAAGACAAGTATAACAATGACTTTAATGTAGAGGCTTGTTCATATTCATCAGAGTAGCGTTCTGGGGTCATGGAGAGCTTTTCGAAGCAGCGCACAGGTGCAGAAGTCGTAAGGAATTATCATATCAAGCTGCTGGTCGAAGTCTTCTTTAATTGACCCATCCAAGTGCCTCTATTCCCATTGAGGCACCTCTATCCAATTCGATCTGATTTAGCTGCGCCTTATCCGCTTTAAGGCATCTTAATCCCTTTGAGGCGCCTCAATCGCTAATGTGACTCGATCTTATCGCAGTGCGACTCTGGCGAGTTTATCCTAAGCCAGGCGCCTAAATCCCTTTGAGACGCCTTGTTGCTTATGTACATCATCCAATCAGAGGCTGCCACCTCATCTTGCTTCATGTTGAGGTCATTGAGGTGCCTCAATCCCTTTGAGGCGCCTGGTTTGTCTTGAGGCACCTGGATCCTTCCAAGAGCCTAGTTTAGCAATTTTTAGGTTTCAACTTCTGCATCACAGTATTAGCACAGACAAAATATATAACATAAGAAATGATGTTTGACAGTCTTCAGACTGTCCGGTTCTAACTTTTGAGTTTTCGGTGAAACCCTAAGTCAAACTGACGCCTACTGTTCCCTCAATAGGGAACTTGTCATCACCTACTCCTTTCAGGAGAGTTTACATATTGCCAAACATCTAGACCTCCAGACTGTTTGGATTTTCGCTCAACATTCGATCTTGACCTCCGGGACTTTTCGTTAGACGTCTGATCCTCGACCTGCCTAGACTTCTGCCTGGTGTCCTTGACCCTCAGGGCTTTTCGTCTAGTGTCCTCAACCCATGGGACTTCTGTCCGAAGTCCTCGATCTGCCAAGACTTCTACCCAGTCCCCCGGACCAGGACTTTGTTGCCCAATCTCCCTGATTAGGTCTTCTTGACCAATCTACTGACCAGAACTTCTTTGCCTAGCCTCAACAAGGACTTTCACTTTGCCTAAGTTCCCTTAGGACTTTCTGCTTGAGCTTCCTGCACACTCAATTAGACTTATTAGATAACAATAACCCTTAACTTTGAACCATTGACATCTATCAAAACATAGGTTCAATTAGCTGGTGCTTCTAGCACCAACAATCTCCCCCTTTTTTTATTTATGGCAACCTAGCTCAAAGTTAAGTAAAATTATTTTGCAAATAAAGATTTTAATGTATAAACAACTTTAATTAGAGAAAATATTTATAGATAAAAATAAAGTAGGTTACTCCCCCTTAATTGTTACTCTCCCCTTGAAGTTAAGGTCTTAGAGTTAAAATACTTTCAGAATTTCTTTTCTCTCCTTAACTTTAACTCATCTTTATCTCTCCCCTTTGACATATATCAAAAAGAATAGGGAGGTCAAGGTTTTACAAAATATTTTGCAATTAGATTTTTTAAAAATATTTTTCAAACGTACTTACAAGTATATTTTTCAAATAAAAGTGCTTTCAAAAATCCTTTTAAGTGTTTTTCAAAAAAAGACTTTTGAAAGTATTTTTGAAAATTGAAAATTTGAGAAAGCATTTTCAACCATTTTGTAAGTCTATTTCAACAGAAAAATTATTTTCGAAGTAGAATTTTCAAAATAGTTTTCGAAAGGATTTACAAGTATTTTGCAAAAAGATTTTTTAAAAATAATTACATGTATTTTCCAAACAAAAATTTCAAAAATATTTACAAGTATTTTCTAAACAAAGTTTTCAAAAAAAATACATATATTTTCCAAACAAAATTTTCAAAAATATTATTCAAGTATTTTTCAAAAATAGAATTTTTAAAAATATTTTTCAAGTATTTTGTAAAAATATAATTTTCAAAAATATTTTTCAACCAGAGTTTTCAAAAATACTCTCTAAAGAATTTTTCAAAAATATAGTTTAAAAGTATTTTTGAAGTAGACTTTTCAACGATGTTTTTTTCTTTTCTCAAACAACATTGATAAAATTATTTTTTAGGTATTTTTTAGCAAGTAGTAAAGAAAAAAACATAAGCATAAAGATTAAGTAAATAATGAAGGAAAATGTGCTTATAAAAGAGTAATGTCCTTATAGTCCAAGCATGTTTTATTTTAATAATAAAAATTAACTCATCTATGAAATAGTTCTTATTTAAATATCTGACTTAGTTATTAGCTGACTATCAAAAGATAATAGATTATTTCTAAGTCAGTCAGGTTAAGTGCATGATTCCAATTAGTATTGTACTAAAAGGAGCACTTAGTTGATTGATTTATGTTGGTATTTTTAACCTAGATTTATGGTGATGGACCGATATAAGAATCTGAAATACAAACTTAGCCCTAAGCATCTCACACCATTCTAAGTGTTTGAATACACAAGCAAACTAACCTAGTATGCTTGTGAGATGTTGGCTACCTAGATCTATAGGTACATGATTTCTATGGGCAGACCTAGGCAAAATCTATGATTTTTGAAAATATACTAAGTAAAATTGTATTTTTATAATAGTAGTAATAAAAAATATTAGTTATCCTAGAATTTTCAAACAAACATGATTTTTAATTTGAGAATAAAAGAACGAAAGCATTGTATTGATCCTATTCTACTGAGCACATTCCTAGTTGCCTTCCAAGTGTGCTAAACTCGGATTCAGGTAAAGGTTTAGTAAAAATATCCGCTATATTAGACTTGGACTCAATATAATTAAGTATAATATCACCCCTAGATACATGGTCCCTTACAAAGTGATGTTTTACTTCTATGTGCTTAGTTCTTGAGTGTTGTATTTAATTTTTAGTTAAATTTATAGAATTGATATTATCAATTAGGACTTTTGTGTTAGTGTAATTAAGTTGAAAGTCCTTAAGTGTATGCATCATCCATAGTAGTTGAGCTACACATTCCCCCATAGTTATGTATTTAGCTTCAATAGTGGATAATGCAACACAATGTTATTTTCTACTACAACTGACTAGACTTTGACCTAATAATTGATAGCTATCACTTGTGCTTTTTCTATCCAATTTGCACCCAGCATAGTTTGAGTCAGAATAGCCTGTTAGGTCAAAAATTAGAGGTTCTAGGATATCAAAATCCTACATTTAATGTACCTTTAATATACCTAAGTATTTTTTTTTAACAATACTTAGATGTAATTCTTTAGCACATGTTTACTATCTTGCACACATACTTACTGCAAATAAAATATCTGGTCGACTTGCAGTTAAGTAAAGTAGACTGCCTATCATACTTCTATAATGTTTAAGGTCAACTAGTTTTCCTTCTGGGTCACTATCAATTTTTACAGTTGTTGTCATTGGTGTATTAATTTCTTTAGAATTTTCCATTCCATAATTTTTAATTAATTCCTTAGCATATTTATTTTGAAAGACATAAATGTCTTCCTTTGTTTGTTTAATTTGTAAACCTAAAATGTCACACCTCAAAAGTACACATGCCCGTGGATATGGACGATACTCCCTTGTGACAATCATAGATACAACATGATATGAGTGTTAAATACGACAATTAAAAATAGTAAAATAATGGGTATTAATTGAGAAATGAGCTTATAGAATTTTCTAGGAATTTTTCTGAATTTAATCGGAGCTAATATGACCAGTTTAAGGGGATATAGATATTAGACTTTTAAAAAGTTTGTTTGAAATATCAATTAAGTTGGGAGTTAATTAATTCCATTAACCTAAAGTTAGAAATTGATAAACCTAATTTTATATATATAAAACCTAAGTATTTATTTCCTCTCCTTATTACTCTCTCGATTTCCCCTCTCACAGCCGATTTCTCTTCTTCCTCGATTCACACCGTCGGCACCTCTCCTCCTCAATCAATGATTGTCGTCGGCCAGATCCAGAGCCAGCGTGCAACCGGAGAGCCCAAGCTCCTCTCTATCTCTTCTCCGATCATAATCATCAACCACTCTCCCTCTTTCATCGTCTACTCCGATCCGACCACCACAAGCAAGGGTCATCACCGCCTTGCCTTTCTCCAGCCACAACAGTTGAAGGAGGGTGGTTAGATGCGCCACCACGGTCAGGCCTTCCGGATCTCCACCCGAACTCTTCCTTTGCCGACATTGTCGCCGCCACTCACCTTCAGTCACTACTGCCAGCCATGACAAGCAACAACTGAAAAAGCCAGGCTGATGAGCTCTCTTCCTCACCCTTGTTCCCCAATCCCTCTACCCCACTAGAGGTCAACCACCGCCCTCACCAACGCCTCTGCTCCATCTCCTCATCGATGCTGGGGATTAGAGAGGACGCCGAAGAGCCAAGACTCTGCTCCTCTCCCGCAACCCTTCAGCCACCACTGACAGTTAAGATCCGATCATTGTTGCTACTACTGGCCAACTCTCAAATTTGCCCTAGCTACTCTGAGTTGCAGCCTATTGTCTCGGCCATTGCTATCATCGGCGGCCACCTCCAACAGACTGATCAGTCAATGTATCTCTAGCTAATTTTGTCTAGATCTGGCCATGCCTTTGCTCTGATGGATGCTACTTTGGCCATTGCCAGGACTGACGGTTACTATTCTGACCAGATTTTAGAACGTTTTCGATGTAGTTGGAACAAATTCGTCCATTGTCGGTATTGATGTTGCTGGAATCGTGAGCCACTTTCAAAGAGGAAGGAGCCAAAGGGGTAACAAACACTCTTACCCTATTAGCCTTATTTGCGGAGTTTCATTTTATATCTAAATTAAATTTCATAGATTTAGTTAGGTATTTGGTATTTTTTAGGATCAAGAATTGAAATGGGTAGTTTAATTAGGGTTTTGATATGTGGAATTAGATTTGTTTTGTTTGAAGTACAAGGAGGTATACGATGATTTATGGGTTTAATTAGTGAAGAAATGTTGTCCTTGTATAACTACATCATAAAGTTTTGAGTAAGACCTAAATTGTAGGATTAATGGATTCATGATGCTTGTTTAATCATCTTAAGATTCTTGGATTTGGACTATAGTGTTTGAATTCAAATTGAGATTGGTGTAGATGGGTTTGAACTCAGATTTGGAAATGGTATAGTTATGTTACATCTGGCATGTTTGCAAGCTAGTATGCTTGCATTGTACTTAATTGTAGGGTCAATGGAGGATTAGGGTTTCATGTAGCTAATGGATTCATGTTCGATTAAAGTTGCTTGATGAGGTAGACAAATATATCAGTTTTAATGAGCTGAATTTGGTTGGGAGGATCCGATTAGGGTTTCTTAAATGGGTTAGGTTTTGGTTTGGTTATGTGATTCATGATGTCACTATGTTGAAATTGGGTGTTCTATGTTGCAGGATTCTGATTGAAGTGGACTTTTGGACATGTGAACATTTGGCATGGTCTACAATTTTGGAGGCGGGTATTTCTTCCTTTGCTTCTATTTAATTATTGACCTTAGTGCAAGATTGGTTACATAGAATTAGTAGCTGTATTTACCTTGATTTTGTGCATTGTACTTGTCTGCTTGATATTTGAATTGTTCAATTTATATGCATGCAGCCTCTTTACTTTCATATCTTGTAGTATGCACACGTGTGTGGTGTGTACCTTAGGAACATGCTATGATCATGTAGTTGATATACATGTGTGTGGCGTGAATTTTTATTTATTCGTTAGTCTTTGTTTAAATTATGTCATGTAGTTGTAGATGTGGACACGTGGGTGACGTGTACCAATATTGATGTAGCATTTATTTCATATTCTAGATTTTGTGGTAGACACAAGTGTGACATGTACCCTGGAGATTATAGCATGTGTCATATGTGCAATGATTGTAGGTGTAAATACGTGTGTGATGTGTATTCTAGGAGATATGACATGCATGTTCATTTCTGATTGGTTGTTATAATCACGTGTGTGGACTATTTTATAGTTGATATATCTTGATTAATGTGATAGTGTATATTGCATATATAGACATGCACGATGGTAGGATTGGTTGTATTCTACTCATCTTGGGGTTGCATGTATGCTAGCAGCGATCAAGGCTCTCTTCGGGTGTGAGCTAGTCGTAGCATCGCGGATGCATGTATACTAGCAATCAGGGCTCCCTTCGGGTGTGAGCTAGTCGTAGCATTACAGTTGCATGTATGCTAACGATCAGGGCTCCCTTCGAATGTGAGCTAGTCATAACATCACGGTTGCATGTATGCTAGTGATCAGGGCTCCCTTCGGGGTGTGAGCTAGTCGTAGCATTGTGGTTGCATGTATGCTAGCGATCAGGGCTCCCTTCGGGTGTGAGCTAGTCATAGCATCACAGAGATTCTTGTTCTATCGATCAGGGCTCCCTTCGGGTGTGAGATAGTCATAGCATCGCGGTTGCATGTACGCTAGCGATTAGGGCTCCCTTCAGGTGTGAGCTAGTCGTAGCAACACGAAGATGCTTGTGCTATCGATCAAGGCTCCCTTTGGGTGTGAGCTAGTCGTAGACATGCAATTATTTGGGTTGTTATACCCTGGGTTGCCCATGATGTCATACGTGGTAGAGAGTTTCTCCCGCAGCCTGTAGCTAGATAGCTACCTCCTATCTGCCCACGAGGTCATTCGTAGTAGAGAGTTTCTCCCACAAACAGGGACCTTGACATTTCGGACTGCCCACGAGTATCCGTGGTAGAGCGTTTCTTTCGCAGTTAACAGTTGATGAACTGGGTGTCTTGGTCATTTGTATACCCTATGGTGGAGCATTACCCCTACATACAAGACCTAATACATGTTACTTGTACCAATATACACATATGAAATGTTATACTTATATTGATTATTGATGGTACATGCGTGTGAGAGGTTGTACCCATGTTGTTTATTACTGGCACTACTCATGATACTATGTGTAGTTGAGTAGGGTGCTTGTATAGTAGTGACATACATGTGTTATCATTCGATGGTGAGTATAATTTCCTTGTGAGACTGTATACCTTTGAATCTCTGTATATTTTATTGTTCATGCACTATCTTCTTATACCCGCTGAGTATCTCTTTTGTACTCATCACCCCTTCCTTCCATTATTATTTCTAGGTTAGCAAGTATATGTTGATTGGGTCGCTTGGAGGATTTCTACCCACGTTGTCCCACTCGCATCAAGCTATGATTTTCTCTTTTCCGCTTTGGTTATTTTGCTTCCGCATTTATTTATTATATTGGCGTTGTAATAATTAAGTAGTATCTAGACATTTGGCTTTTCTTCGATTATGTATTTAGAGTGTTAAGCTGAGCCATCTCGCAGTGGTGTTTTTGGATTTTTTATAGTCGGGTAGACCTTATATTTTCTTACCTTGTTTGTTTTGTATAACCTATTTTGCATGGTTGTGTTATGGTTGAGTTTTGTGGAATCATACTATATTATATCTATGATTGTCACAAGGGAGTATCGTTTGTATATACGTGCATGTGTACTTCTGGGGCGTGATAATGAGTCCACAAAACACAAATCACAACACAACCACGCAAAATAGGTATTATAAATCAAATAGAGTAAGTAAATATAAGGTCTACTCGACCATGAAATCTGAAAACCTAACTGCAAGCCGACCCAGCTTAAGACATCAAGTACATAACCAAAGAAAACTCAAAAGTCTAGATACGACTTAAATATTACAACACTCGTACAATAAATAAATACATAAGCAAAACAAACCAAAATGAAATGAAATTAAATCGAAGCCCGATGTGAATGGGATAACGCGGGCAGAAACCCTCCAAGCGATCCAATCAACATATATCTACTAACCTGGAAACAATAATGGAAAGCAAGGGTGGTGAGTACAAAATACATACTCAGCAGATATAAAAAGATAGTGCTTGAACAATAAAGAATACAGGGATTCAAAGTATACAGTCTCAAAGGAGGAATATACTCACCAACCAAAATTACACATGTATGCATCTACTACACCATCACCCTAATCATATGCACACAGTATCATGAATAGTAATAGGTAATGAATATCATGGGCACAACATCTCATATATATGTACCAGCGAAAATATCAGAATACAATCAACATATGTGAGAGTCATGCTCCACCAAATAAATTACCATATGTGGGAGCAACGCTCCACCACAATAAATCACCATATGTGGGAGCAATGTTCCACCACAATAAATCATCATATGTGGGATCAATGCTCCACCACAAGATATACAAATGACCAAGACACCTAGCTCGTCATCTATGGACCGCGTGAGAACTGCTCTACCACATATAGTCGTGTAGGCAGTCCTAAATGTCAAGGTCCCTGTTTGCATGGGAACTGTCCTGCCACATAGGCAAACAGGAGGTAGCTATCTAGCTATGGGCTGCTTGAGAGACACTCTAACATGATAGCCTAGTGGGTAGCCAGGGTATACAATCTCTATTTGGGTGAGAAAATCTCAACTCATCCACAGATCGAATGCATACAGTCAAACAATAAGCAAGCAAAAACATAACTATGATGCTCTAACACCCGAAGGGAGAAGTGATCGCTATCATGCATGCAACGTTATGATGCTACGACTCACTCAACCAACCTAATGAGAGACATAATTGATAGCATACATGCATCACCATGATGCTACGACTAGCTCACTGTTACGTAGATGCAAGTGCACAACAACGTCGTTAGTAATATAAAAGATTATCATATTCACAGGGACTATTGATTAAGTACTAGAGTACTAGTGATTTCGCAAAGTAAGTTATCTAGACAATCGAAGTTGGCTTGAATGCTTGAAAGCTAAAGATTTAGAGAGGAAGAGAGAAGGTTGAGAAGTTGGTTTTGGAGGAATGGTTCTAGGGTTTTAGTTTCATTATGATGCTAGTTAATGTCCCTATAATATGTTCATCTCCTTATTCTCTACACTAACTCCATGTAACAAGGGTTATCCCCATGTCAAGATCTTTTAACTCTAGAAAGTGGGTAAGTGTCGATGCCCTTTGTCACTAAGGGCACAAATGTTCGGTTGAATGAGAATCCT
>JBBUKS010030881.1:0-11093 GCA_038050645.1 Hedychium gardnerianum
GAATACTGATCCTTTGGATGGGCCTCCATTAGCGCTTCCCGATTTACCCTGGTGGCCGGTGGGAAACTTCCGTGGGGTCGGGCCGGTCACCCCAGGTCCGACGTTACCCGACCTGGTTAATCATTTTTTCTAAGTTTCTGGAACAATTGAAGTGTTTGTGGGTCTACAGTTGATCATTCTAGTCACCTTGAGAAGATCAAGGATGTACTTTTGTTGACAGAACAATTTTGTTTTTGATCTCGCAACCTCCATACAGCATTGTATCTTTAGAGATCCCAAGCTTTGATCTTGAATGTTGAAGAAAGGGAAGTCTTCAACAAGTTCATCTCAGATACATCATCTCCAATGAAAACTATTTCATCCACATACACAATTAGCACAGTTATTTTCCCATCTGTGAATGTCTAGTGATTATTATATGATCAATTTGTACTTTGAGAGTACCCTATGTTTTGACAAACAGAGTAAATTTCTCAAACTAAGGCCTTGGGATTGTTTCAAGATTTTTTTCAGTTCAAATGCACTTGTATTGAAATTTTCAACAAATACTCGGGGTGCATCCATGTACACTTATGCCTCTAAATCTCCATTGAGAAACACATTCTTAATGTTCAACTCTTGTATAGGCCAATCAAGCTTAGCAGCCAGTCACAATAGAACTCTTGTAGTATTTAGCTTTGCAACTGAGGCGGAAGTTTCCAAGTATGAGCGATAGCTCTTAGGACTATTGTTAAGGGTTTAAACTTAAAAGAATTGAGAAATTGGCTTCTCTCAAGTGTCAGAAAATTAAGAGAGATCTGCATGTTGTAAACCAGGTTTTTAGGTTCAAATGGTTTGTAATGGCTAAGAAGTAAAAGAAGCTGTTAGGAATGCAGTAGTCTAGAAACTAATCATTACTGTGGTATGACTGCATGCACACTCAAAAGGGTTGTTGATTGATACTTAAGTTGTGATAGATCAATGGTCAATGGTTCAGTTGGGCCTCAATAACAAACAGTTTAGAAGAGCTTTAAGTTATCCTTTCCAGGATAAGGTTACCTAACCATTGTCAATGGAATTCTCTCGACCAAGTACTCTAGCTTACTGAGGAGCTTTAGGACGGATTAAGAGTTAGATGAAATATGAAATGAATAATCTAAGATCAAGAACATAACATAAAATTTATATTATCACACATGTGGAAACATATCTTCAAACTTTGATGTCTTACTCTTGACTTCAACGAATTCCCTCTTTGCTGGATTTGATAAACTTCATTATGTTTAGAAACATCTAAGTTTCATTTAGGCCTACAATTTTTATCAGACAAAACCATCAGTATGTCACTTTAGTTTGTTATTGTCAAAGCAATAAATGTCAACGTGAACTCATGATAGCTTGAAACCTTGGTCCAACACCAATGTCTGTTATATATTTCCTAGACGAGTTTTATTACGCATCATAAGCCATAGCTATTTACTAATTACAGCCCAAGTGAAAGGTCATAAGCATTCTTCTGTTTTACTCCTAGATTTGGACAAAAGTCTTACAGAGAAGTGCTTACAAGAACATAGCTGCAGCATAATATTGTGGTAAGTAATTTGACACTGAAAATCAATAAATGGCCCAGAAAAGTAACCTGTACTTCTACCCTTGAGCAAAACGATCAGGATTTGATAAAAACTCTATTTTAAAACTGGTATCAAGGATAGGATTTCCTAACAATTTTATCAATGTAGCCTATCAATTCTGCATTTTCACCAGAGTTCTGGATATTTTCTATGTTACATATTTACATTTCACTGTGACAACAATCAATGACCATACTAAAATGAAGGTGGCACCAAAATAGAAATTGGGTCAGCATTAATCATCTATAGTAGTAACATCAAAGAAGCTCAGAAACACTACCTTGCAACAGCAACATCTTTTGCTTCAGATGAAAATAATCCAGCAACTGCTTTCGGAACACCTAAAAATGGTCCACCGATATTCATAACCGATTTTATATGGTCTGCACACCAGTTTGGACCACCACCACCACCCATAGGAGCAGGTGCCTCAACCCATTTCATGAAATGCAAAAAATATAAGACGCCCATGGAATGTGGAATAACCACCACCTTCCTTCCACCATTTGTAGAGACCATAAGTTCTATGTTACTTTTTATTCTGCTCAATGTTTGATCACGCACCTGTAAGAAGGAGAATATTGAAGGCTTGCAGTTGATAACGTGTGTTTAAACATCATTAGTAAAACAAATTTGAAGATCAAAAACAAGAAATCAAACAAAATGATGAACATAATAGTTGACAAGGGAATTCAGACCTCTGTGTTCTGGAATGAGATTCGCCAGTCATATGCTGCCATGTACATAGTTTTCTCTTCATACCCAATGTGAGCCAAGTTAGCAATCAAAACTGCCCACACAAAGTACCCAGGAGCAAAATAATCAGCCGCAACCAGCCCAGTGACTGGTCTAACTCTTATACCAGGAGGGTCCAACCCAGTTTCATTATCAAGAGACATATGCTCAACCCAGCATAAGGGTCTGAGACAAATAACAATGAGAAATAAAACACTCAATGTTGTTGCCCAAAAGAATTATGAGAACTTAGGCTTTATTAGTTTTCTCTCATGTGTAGCATCATATGCACCAGTAAATGTGAGGAAAGGAGGAAGCAGCAAAAAAAAACCAGGAAGGAAGAAACTACACAAATATCTAGAAAGGTTTATGATGAATTTGATAGAAACTGAGAAGAAATAAAACTTAAGCAGAAAGAAAGAGTTAACAAAATGAACTACAGAAAAAATCGCAAAGTAAGATATTGAAATATGATAAGAAAGACACCAAAATAATGAGAACATCCATGTATGATAAATTCATGTTAATTAAAGGAAAAGTATCAAGTATACAATTGTAAGTCATATCTATTTCTCAATACGAAAAAGAAAGCCAATGCTAGGACCAAGCCAACTAGATACAATACAAAGATGTCAATAACTAGCCCAAACTAAAAGAATAAGCCCTTCAAATTTCATGAAAGATTTAGTTAAGATCCTAGATGAAATTTGGAATATATCACACAATTTCATATTTTCAGTTTGTATTAGAACAGGAAAGCTACCTGAATTCGATTGCTACAGAAAATGAACCACATAATTAGATATTGATTTGAGGTTTAGACCAGCTAGACTTGACATAGAATAATAACAAATCCAATCTCAAAGACGTTAACAAATCTTTTGTAGTAATAACAATTTTGTAAGAAATAAAAGAAAAGGAAAGAATGTAGGATGGCTTGCAACTTGGTTGGCTTGGAATCATCCTTTTTTTGGAGTCTATATAAGGTAGCATAACATGATTAATATTGACATGGATGAAGTGCATCGTTAATTTTCAAAAAAAAAATAAAAAATAAGGACTAAGGAATTATTATTAGCTAAAGAAGTGCTACAGCTCGACGAGTTACAATTTCCAAATAAAACTTTCCATAAAATCCCCAACTTCAACACAGAAAACCTATAACGAAGAATGTCTTCATGTACGGAATTTATTTTTTGTCCTAGAAAATGCATTCTCTTTTTATCTTCCTAAGGTGCTCCTAATTCTCAAAATCCAAACGTCTGACCCAATCGAATTAGGCAGACAACATTAACTGCAAAAAGATAGAGGCATGCTAGAAAAAGGGACCTTCTTACCTTTTGTAGACCTCTCCGAATGTGCCTCCCCAAAGGCGCTTGCGGAAGAGGCCATCCGCGCACTGATGGCCCTCCCACAGCTCGAGGCCCCCAGTGACGATCCCGGGGACGAACACCACGGGATGCTTGGCTTTCAGCCCTTCCTTTTGAAGCTTAATTCCTGGAGGATCGGGCAAGGGGCCAGTGATAGCCTCCGTGACGTACTGCGGGAGAGAGGCCGGCATGGCGTTGTAAAAGAAGAGCAAGAGCCACCACACGGAGCAGATCACCCCGATAAGCCAGCAGCAGCAGTCAAGACAGGACCATCGCCCCTTCCGCTCCTTCCTTCTCTGCTGTCCAGCCTTAACCTCCTTGGGAGGACTCGGGTCCCGTGGCGGCGGGGGCGGCGGAGGCTGAGAGCCCTTCCTCCGCCGGAGCATCGACATGACCTAGATTTATGCGAGGGAGGGAGAAGGAGAAGGCGGTGTGGCGGGGCAGCGAGAAGGAGGCGGGCTGCTGCTGCCGGAGGACAAAGAAAAAAAATAAAAAAACCCGCAAAGCAGACGGCGGAATGGAAAAAGCTGCCTTTTCAATTAGAAGTTAAAAGTTTCCAGTTCTGCGGTCGAGGGCAACGGGCAACCAGCCTAGCAGCCGATCGCGCGAGCACGAATCTCCACGCTTCTTGGCAGCTCTCGCATCGAACACGTGCCGATAATCGGGCCGCCGCGACGGGAATCCAGCTGTTTGTTCGTTGGGGGAGATCTGGCGCCATGGGTCGACGGACCTTCCTGGCGAAGGTACTAATGAGGCGCGCAACGGACCCCACCCAGAGTAGCCGACGCTGGCCGTCGCAGACTTTTCTTCTGACCATTAAAAAAGATACTAATTTTGATTGACATTTGGATTTTGTGATGATTTAACCAACAAAAAAAAAAACAGCTCTTGCACGAAGTTTCCATAATACGGATTAAAAAAAATCGAATTATATTAGATTTATTATATACCATCTCACTGTAACATTAAGTAAGAAATAAAATGAGAGCATCTTAGTTAAAAACAGCTCATGCACGAAGTTTCCATAATACGGATTTTTAAAAAAAATGAATTATATTAGATTTATTATATACCATCTTAACCTACATTTCCACTATAATATTAAGTAAGACATAAAATGAGAGCATCTTAGTTTTTTTTTTAGTTGATTTATTGAAGCTGAAACTTTGTACCTTATGACATTTCTCATTTTAGCCTTTTTAGACGGTCTCATACGCTTTAGAAGATAAATATCTTATGACATTTTTATTATTGATATTAATAGTCAACCATCTATGATAATCTGTACAAATCTTGTTATTTGTTGATTTAACGTCATAGAGAAGGAGATTGTGTTTTGAATCCAAAGCTTTTAATGCATTTTGTGGCAAGCATGCATTTGGACATCAACCTCCAACAGTCTCTAGCGCACAATCAACCCTAGTAAGGTTGTCCATCGGAAAAGCGACCTTAGGCTAACAATCAAAAAACGCCAGTAGTACGGACGAGCGATTATCACCCCTGGCATAACTATTCGCTCGTGTGGGTGGTCGAAAGGTGTCGTCTCACTTGTGCGATCGTCCACGTAGCCCTCCCAAGGCTTACGTGAAGGTCTACGTGGATATTTCATCCCCGCGGCTATATAAGGATTCGCGAAGGTAAGTAAAAGTATGATTTTCTTCTCACACACGGAGGCTAATCTTCTCCTTCTTACACTTTCGAGCTCTTAACGCTCCCTCGTGCAAGCGAGCCTTCCTCCTTTCAACATAGTGCTGACTTGATCGTCGGAGGAGCCACGTCGGCAACGCTATCTCTTGACTAACGTGCTTTGATCCACAAGACTCTAGGAGCATACTCATCGAAGGACAACCATCACCGCCGTAGCCGAGGAAGAAGGAGAGGAGGAACTTGAGCGAGCAAAAAAGGATTTCATCAAATTGGCGCAGTTCGTGGGAAAAGATATAAAAAGTTACAATGGTAAATACCAGGAGAACTACATTAGAGACCCCACTAGAGAAATCAGCAGAACCACGTAGATCCCCTATGTTGGTGCCCCACGTGGAGTAAGCCACGTTTTTTATGTGAAAGTAAACTAGGTTAAGTTAGGCCTTGCAGATTTAATGTCTTGTGTCTAATTGTGCGAGGACTTAGGGAAGAACAAGGAGTCAAGCGAAAGACGCAGCGAGTGAGAAGAATTGAATAAGAGGTGAGTCGACATGCTCGGTGCATCCGAGAGACGAGGGACTGTAGAAGAGTACTTCGGTGGAGAGAGAAGGACGTGCGAGGCGCCCTGAAGACTCGAGACGTCTCAGTTGACTTGAGGCACCTCGGATGACCAGCAAAAAGTCATTGTAGAGCGGATAGGTAGCAGAGTCCATGTCAATCAACCTGAGACATCTCAGATGAATTGAGGCGCTCCCAATCTGCCAGATCAGCCAAAAAGATGTTGCGATGTGGATCACACTCAGTCAAAAAGATGTTGCGATGTGGATCACACTCAGCCAAACTGAGGTGCCTCCAATCAATTGAGGCGTCTCAGATGTGTCATGTCAGCAAATAGCTATTTTCGACCAAAAGGCTATAAAAAGAGTTCTTGAGCTCAAAATTGAAAAACACACTCTATTTTCTAATTTCCAAATATGGTACTTTCAATTCTCTCTCTTAAATATTGTAAGAGGCTACTCCGCCTCCGACCTTGCTCGAAGAAGGAGATATTAGTGCACTTCCATTACCTTGGATTAACAACTATCTAGTTGTAAACCAAGTAATTTTTGTGTCTCTTCTTTTATGTTATTTTATTCTAACTTATAGTGTGTGTCCTTGTTAAGTTAGTTAGTAAGAGAAAAGTTAAATTTCATTTACAAGGCTATTCATCCCCTCTAGCCATTTCACCTGATCCAACACCCTACACAGTAGTCATCAAGATGACAAGAGGCCCGGTTCTGTGAGAGTAGCTCTCAACAAATGGTGGCTACTGTGATCGAAGCCACCCTGCATGAGGAAGGAGAGATGACACCCATTGATGAAGTGTCGGAGATTGAACCTATGGCACAGAGCTCTAGGGGGCTACTTCAGTACACCACCCCGATAAACAATCGATTCATGATGAGTCGATCGAGTCGCACAACAGATGTCGTTCGCATAGAGCATTATGAAGGAAGAGCTACCTAGACACTTCTGACCGCTCCACATCCATGAATATAATGACACTGCAGATCCAAGGACCACCTATGCCATTTTGAAAACACAGCTTTACTGCACTAATACTCTATGGGAGTCAAGTGTCAGGTTTTCCTCAATACGCTCATTGGACCCGCTCAACAATGGTTTAACACCCTGAGATTCGAGTTCATACAATCCTTCGACGACATCATCATGTTGTGTCTACACCACTTCTTCAGTTATAAGTGGTATCCGCCTACCCCCTCAACCTCTTTAATTTTAAGCAAAAATCATAGGAGTCCCTACGTGCATATATATAGTGGTTCACTCGAGCCCCTAGAGATACTCTCGATCATGCTCGAGATTTTGACGAGCGCCTTCGTCCAAGGACTACGGGAAGGGGACTTTTTTCGCTCCTTGTCAAAGAAGACGTCGTGTGATTACGACGAACTTCTCGTCGGAGCTGAGAAGTATATCAACATGGAGGAGGCTCAATGAGCTCACCAAGAGTTGAGAGGCGCTCATCTATCCAAGGTTCCTAAGTGACATCCTAAACCTTGGCCCTACCACGGTCTATTCAGCCGCGTTAACAACCTTACCTCTCTCCCTTGTGGGTCTTTAAAGAAAGGGCAATGCAAATTTGTGAAGAACATTATCTCTTAAGAAAGCCGATTGGTTTTGAACAAGGTCCTTGGCAACCTCAAGCTGCTTACTGTGCCTTCCATCAAGAATATGGGCACACTACCAATGAGTGTCAAGGCCTAGATTATGAGCTCGAATGAATCATGGGCATTAACCCCCAAGGTAAGGGCCCTTCCTACGAATCTCGCTCCTTATCCACCGAGGCCACCTCCTAGATACCTTCCAAGGCAAGGCCGCTTGGACGTACCCAGGCCTCCTCCCCCCGACTGAACCAACCGGCCATGGGATTAGGTCTTGTACTCGGCTTTGGACCTGAAAATTTGGAAGGTATTTTGGCTCTCCACAATTATGCCTTAGTAATCCGAGCTATAATCGCCAACTTCGAGGTAGCTCGGCTTTTTATTGATGTGGGTAACTTGGTCAACATCCTATTCTAGGTGGCATTAGAACAGATGGGGATAAGCTTGGAGGACTTACAGAATGTCAATACTTCTCTGTTCCGGTTGTCTGGGCACATAGTTCAATCACTCGACCAGATTAGACTACTACTCTCCTTTGGGACAAAGCCTCAGTGGTGGACCATCCTAGCTACTTTTACAGTCGTAGATGCCTTCTCAACCTACAACATCATATTGGGTAGGCCAGCACTCAACGCCCTACAAGCAGTGGCCTCCCCCTACAATCAAAAAATTAAGTTCCTAGTAGGGAACGAAGTAGGCAAAGTTTGGGAGGATCAACAAGCAGCCTGGAAGTGCTATGTGGAGATGATCCGAGCCGGCCATAAGGAAACAAAGGAAAAGGCCTAAGTGGGTTCTCAAGATTAGCACATGGAAGGAGCATAGCCCGTGCTAAAGCAAGAAGCCCCCTCAGGACCAGTCAAGACAATTTTACTTAACTTGAGAGGGTGGTATCTAAGAAGGATGTAATCATAAGCGGGCTCGAGCTAATGTCACACCTTCGATATTTACTACTATAGGATTTTAGTCACTCATCATCATATAACCAAAAAGTATGCATTCACTAATCAATAACTGAAAGAAATATCAACATTCCAAGAATAATAATACAAGAAGTTAAAGGAAAAAAGGAGAGGGCCTTATAGTCGTACCAAAATCAACTCCTAAACCGGGGTTCAAGGTTTTATAGGCCCTTGGCCCTTAAGCAAACAATCTCACTTCAAATCAGAGCTTGGTCGGAAGGAGGGTGAATCCACTAGAGTGTTGTTGACAACTTCATTTATATCAAGGAAGGTAGGGGTTATGCTGGGCTGAGATAGCCGGCTTCTAATAACTAAGCCACACTCTATAAAGCTCGACTTCAGAAAGGCGTAGGCCCGATCCGCCTATAGAATTGTGAATGCAGGATCATCTAGTAGTTTAGTCTCCTACTCCTTAGCCCGTTCTCTCTTCTGTTCGGTTGACCAAACTTGTTTTTGAGCCCGAGTGACCTTAAATCTTCAATGGTCTTCTTCAACTTAGCCTCGCGATGAAGGGAGGTGGCCAGATGCCTCAACACGAGCTCTCTCCTCAGTGGCTTTCATCTTGGTCACAAGAAGGGAGGTCTCTACCTGTGTTGCCCCCCAATCCGCGCGAAGGATGTTCATATTGTGAACGAGTTGATCTCATTCTTATTGAAGCTTATTCTTATGGGTTCCTCAGCCACTTGAGTCACGACGATTTTCAAGTTCTCCCCCAAGACAACTACTTGGCTTCTTAGCTTTACAATTTCATTATGATCAGCTGCCCATGTATGGCTTCCTTTCTGCGATCGCCTCTCCACTTCTCGTAGTTTGAGCATGAGGTATTCTTAGAGGCTAGCCTAGCTCATCCCTCATAGAGGGGGTTATTTTACAGAGTCAGTCCTCCCATGAACCGAGGGGAAAGCCGCTAATTTGCAAAGGTGCACAGAGGGAGGATATAGCCCTCCACTCGGGGAATGCACCTATGGCAAGATGATTTGAGGTCCCTCAACCACTTGGTGGAAAACCTCGAGGGGATGATACGAGTCCCTTCAGTCACCAAAGGACACACATATGAAAGGATGATACGAGGTACCTTAGTTGATGGAGGACCATCCTCAGGAGGGATGAGACGAGGCCCTTCAACTGATGAAGGACCCTCTTCTGGCATGATGCTATGAAGCCCTTCAACTACCGAAGGGTGCACTGCTGGTAAGATAACACCAGGCCCCTCTATGGATGGAAGGGTCGGCCCTCTAATGCATTTGTTGGGAGAATCAGCTGAAGAACTACTACCAACCTCTAGGGATTCAAGGGAGAAAGAGGGCAACACGATGAGGCTGATCCGAGGGGAGGTTAGTGTTGGGTAGCCCTACGTGGATGCGTGCAATTGACATATTTCCAAAATAATGCATAGTAGAAATAAACATAATAAATCCTAATTTATTACAACACACACGTCCACACATGCAAGACACAACAGATGCAGACATAACCACAAATTAAAATTTTATGAAAATTAAATTAAACTATTTAATTTAGTCATACTTGCGAGTTAGTTATCGAACCTTGTAGGTTGCGTTTTGCTAGCCTCGCAAGGCTAGACTCTTCCGAAATCAACCAAGTGAGGTTATCGAACTTCGCCTCTATTCCTATCCATGTGAGTATCTTCAAGATGACTTTGCTGAGTCCGAGCCTTATCTCCGCTTTGGTACTAGCTAAAGTGGGGAGACAAATATGATCTGAGAGAGAGATCTTGCTCGATTCATGTCCGATGATCGTAGCAACCATGACGACACAAATCGAGACGAACGGAGCTGGAGAACCCGCTATAAGGCGTTGTCCCTTGCCACTGCCGGTGAAAAAGCCAGCGGTGAGGATGATCGGAGGTTGCAAAGCAAGAGATTGTTAGGCAATACATTAACCAAGATTTTGGTTATTTTATCATTGGCCTCAAATCTCTTGACTTGCTCCTCCATCCACTTCTTCTTCTAGAGGAGTTTTTCGTTGTCATCCATTGGAGCTTGAAATCCCTCCATGAGAGCAAACCATTGCTCTATGTCCATCATAAAATAATTTTCAACCCTTGATTTCCAAAGGTCAAAGCTTCCAAATCCAAATGGTGAAGGAGCCCAAATGTCATATCCAAATTCATCTCGTGGATCTATCTTAAAGTTGAGCTCCTTTATGATAAGTCTGTTGACTTGTTGAAATTATGGCTTCTTCTTCAACCTCTTCTTCTTCCTCTAGCTCTTTACTCTTTCTGGCGATTAGTCCAAAAAAGAGCGGTCTCACTCTGATATTATTTGTTAGGACTAAATGGGGAGCTAAAGAGGGGGTGATTAGCTCCAATCACTTCTTGATGATGATTTGCAGCGAAAAATTTGAAGTCATGCTAACACCTTCGTTTTACTTGGCATCCACCTCCTTAAGATGACTAATCCAAGGGTTCACTCTCCTCACTCACAGATACACTATAAAAACGTTCTTCTTGGAAGCGGAGAAGCCTCGTATAAACTCTACACGAGCTTACAACAAATACAAGCAATAAAAGAAAGTCAATACAATGAAGAACCTTTGCTTGTGATGCTTGCTTGTTGCTTTGGAATGCCTCTTGTAGGTTGGAAATGCACCCGC
>JBBUKS010030920.1:0-11092 GCA_038050645.1 Hedychium gardnerianum
TATTTTATCCATAATTTTAAATATTTATCATCCAAACTCATATATTTCTAAAATAATAATCATATTATATATATATATATATATATATATATATATAATTTGATGGACCCCAAAATAATAGGGGCCCTAGGCATAGGCCTTAATGGTCGTACAACTATTATCACTTAAAAATAAATTAATTTAATTCATTAAAAAAAATTATGCCTAAAACACTTTTTTGTATTTTTTGTTTTATTAACTTAATTAAAATTACATTAAATTAGCAACTACAGCGTTTTGTAGTCGAACTTGATATATTATACTCAATTTCACTATGCATTACAAGAGTTTATTATAGTAAATCAAACTTATGATTATACAATAATAATTTGATTATATTTTTTTTAGAAAATGATCAATTTAGTTTTACAAAAAAAAATCTATGAATTTATCGTCCACTAAAAGAAAAAATCTCAGTAATATAATATTATTTAGTAGGCATTAATTGATTAATACAATATTGTATTTAAACATGTTAAACTTGTCGAAACGATTTTAATTAAATTTAAATAATTTTAATCATATTTATATTTTAAAAAATTGATATAAAAATGTCCTATTTTTTTTTTATTAAGTTGAATTGATTATAATAACTAATATACTAGCTACGACGTTGAAATATAGATATTTTTAATAGAAAATTATGACAGAGTATTATTTTATGATTTATTTTTTTTTTGAAAAAATGACACCCTTTTAACAATTCTAATAATATTCTCATAATTAAAGGAGTGAATTGTGCCCTATATTTTTTTAGTATTTAAATAATATTTCTTAAGAAAATATTTTATAAAACAAACAAGCAATTTTATTCATGGGTGAGTTCTTTCTCTAGTGGTCCTTCCTCTATTTATTCCATGAGTGAAATCTGGAGTGGACCATACAGATTGGACTGTGAAAGAATGGGCAACAAATCCTTTAGTCGTTGTTGTCCTTCTGTAGCTCCATCAAGAAACAGAAAAGAACGTTTGCAAGCCAATTTCGTAGGGGCATCTGATGGGCAATTAATGCTCGATTTCGATGCTACCATCGCTTTGAATTCTTGGCTAAAAGAAGAACAAGCTCACGTTGACGGGCAGTGTTTCGAAGCAGAGCAATAATAGCGTTTAAAGTGTTTGATGAATTGCCTAACTCACAGGACTATGTATCGTTCCAGGCCTGGTCCCTGCCACTGCCATGGCGACAAACAAGGGCTCGACCCCCCTACCTTCCCTGCCACTGCCACTGCCAATTCATGAGATTCCATCGTAAGGGACGGAGTCTCGTGGGGTCGTCGCTAAATAATTCTCCAGCGGCTGCCAAGAACTGCGTAGGTGGAGTGAAAATGAAATCACCCAGAATTAAAAGATGAAGAATACTTATTCTCTGGCTAAAGGTGAAGAATATTTTCCGTCTCGAAGAGAAAGTAGCTTTAATTTCAGATGGCGACTGCTCTTCTTTACAGGGATCGCTGTGCTGCAGCAGCAAATTACTCACTGAATACTGCAGCGCCTTGAAACCATTCCTGCAAGAAAAAACACTGCACACTGTTAAATAGAAGTTACAAACTTACAATCCTCTGTTTTGCATGATAATTCATGAACTGTTTTGAAGATTCTCTTCTGGAGTCTGGACCACCCTAATCAAGGAAGTTTTACAACAGGCAAATCTGGATTAGAGGACTATATCTGGTAGTAAGACACCAATATCCATTTCATCTATCAATCAATGTTGCAGACGACTGGCGTTCTTGCTCTTGTTCTCTGTGCCCTTCTTTCCATTGCCCCGGCGCTGGGCTTGAACCAAGATGGAGAGCTGCTGCTCCGTTTCAAGCGGTCCATCCTCTCCGACCCCCTCGCCGCGCTCGCCGACTGGAACTCCGACGACGCCACGCCGTGCTTCTGGAACGGAGTCGCTTGCATGGGCTTCCCCGCTGTAGTCAATGCCACTGCGTCAGTTGCCTCCTGTGTTATATCTTTGATTCTTCCTGATTCCCACCTCTCGGGCCGTATCCCGCCGGAGCTCGGCCTCCTCGAGCATCTTCGACACCTCGACCTCTCCGGCAACGCGATTTATGGCACACTCCCGGCATCTATTCTCAACGTGTCTGAGCTGCAGATCCTCTCCCTTGCTAGCAACGAGATTTCCGGTGTCTTCCCCGACCTCAATGCCGGTCGCTTGAGCAACCTCCAAGTGCTTAATCTCTCCGGAAACGCTTTGGAAGGCACGATACCGGTCACCCTCGCCGTGCTTCCAAGCCTCACCGTCGTCTCCCTGGCGAATAATCACCTCTGCGGCGAGCTCACCAATGGAGGATTTGGCCAAGTTGAGTACTTGGACATGAGCTCCAATCTCATCGACGGCACAATCCCGCCGGACTTCGGCGGACGATGGCTTCGGTACCTTAACTTGTCGCACAACCAGTTAACAGGCGAAATTCCTCCGGCATTCGCCTCGGAAATTCCGGTGAACGCCACCGTGGATTTGGCCTTCAATCATCTCACTGGAGGAGTCCCACAGGTAGGTGCTTTCGCGTCGCAGAAACCGCCAGCGTTCGCTGGGAATTCGGGGCTCTGCGGGAAGCCACTCGAGAATCTCTGCACGATCCCTTCCACGCTATATAAGCCGCCGGATCCGGCAACTGAAGCTCCATTGGCGTCCAAGTCTCCTCCCGCTTTCGCTGTCCTGCCCAAGAACACCGAAGGGGATTCACCGGCGAGTGTCGGAAAAGCTCAGGGCAGGCTCCGGCCGGCGGTAGTCATTGCGATAGCAGTCGGCGACCTGGCCGGAGTCGGGCTTCTTTTAGCAGTGTTCTTTTACGTGTACCAGGCGAAGAAGAAGAAGAGTGGAGAACATAGAGAAGAAATAAGGCAAGAGCAGCACCAGCCGGCCGAGGCTGCTGCCACTGAATGCCATGTCTTCGGTGGGCTTCCGTGTTGCCTTACCAAGAAAGGGGACGAAGATCACAGCAATGAAACTTCCGGCGAGTCCACTTCCGTCGAAACAGAGGCAGAGGAGAGACTCCACAAGGGAAGAGGAAGGGATGACGGCAGCGGAGGAGGGACCCCTCCACTACCGCGGCAGCTGAAGCCACAGAGGCCTACTCTCGTAACCGTCGACGGAGAGCAGCAGCTGGAGCTCGAAACCCTGCTCAAGGCCTCGGCCTTCGTGATCGGCGCCACCGGGTCGACTATCGTCTACAAGGCGGTGCTCGCCGACGGCACCGCCCTCGCCGTGCGTCGCATCGGAGAGGGCAGCCCCGTTGACCGACTGAAGGACTTCGAAGCGCAGGTCCGCGGCGTCGCCAAGTTCCGCCACGCGAACCTCCTCCGCCTCCGTGGCTTCTACTGGGGCGCCGACGAGAAGCTCCTCATCCACGACTTCGCCTCGAATGGCAGCCTAGCCAACGTCTCATTTACCAGTAAAAATTTCTCTCTCTCTCTCTCTTTTTTACTCGTTACGGATTTAATTCATCATTTTCTTGAACTTAACTATGTGCAATCAATTGTGGTTCGTAGAGAAGCTTGGCTCGTCGGCGTTGCACCTGAACTGGGAATCGCGGCTTCGAGTGGCGAGAGGACTGGCCAGGGGACTCGCTTACCTCCACGAGAAGAAGGCCACCCATGGCAACATCAAACCAAGCAACGTTCTCCTGGACGCAGAGATGGAGCCGAAGATCGCCGACTTCGGCCTAGAGCGCCTCATCTCCGGCGACGGCGCCCCCCGATTGAGCGCATCAGCGAGGCTCTTCGGAACCAAGCGGCCGGTGCAATCGCAGAGCATCCCGACGGAGCTTCCGTCGCCGGCGTTGTCGGGGGTCACCGAAGTCAGCCCTCGCGCATCCACCTCAGCCACGGCGGCGGCCGCGGGGTTGGCCGCGGCGGCACGGTACCAGGCGCCGGAGAAGCTGAAGAACCTGAAGCCCAACGCTAAATGGGACGTGTACTCCTTCGGGGCTCTGCTTCTGGAGTTGGTCGCCGGGAGAGCGCTTTCGGAGGCGGAGATCGGGCAGGGAGCGGCGGGGTTCGTGGTGGAGGAGAGGAACCGGATTCTGAGGATGACGGACCCGGCGGTGAGGGGGGAGGTGGAGGGGCGGGAGGAGGCGCTGCTGCGCTGCTTCAAGCTGGGATTTGATTGTTGCACGGTGGCGCCGCATCGGAGGCCCTCTATTAAGGATGCGGTCTTAGTATTGGAGAAGGCGGCGCTATGCTCCGCGGCGTCCACTTCGGTCCTAGTTGCAGGATCATGACGATGACAATTCAGTATTTTACATTATACCAGAGAATAATTTACATTAATCTATGCACTCTTTTTGGCAGAATAATCACACGTTCTATAAATTTAATCGCTCTTCCATTTATTTACGTTAGTCGCCCACTTGGAAAGTCACGAATTAATAATTTTCGCGTAGTTCATTCCATAAGATTAAAATATTCTCCAAAAAGTCACATCACATGGTATAAATTCGTTATTTAATTAAAATCGAATCGAATAAATTTCGAATTCGAATTTTTTAATAAAATCAAAATAAACCGAATTCATGTTTTATCATTAAATTAAAAATCGAATTAATTTCATTAGCTAAATTTTTTCAACAATAATAATATCGAAGAGATTTATAAATTTACTTAGTTAAAAATTTAATGATTAATTTTTTATTTTGATTTATTCAATTTATTTAGTTTAATTAAATATGAGATTTTAAAATAGAAAATGAACCGAATTAATCGATTTAATTTATTATTTTTAGAAAAAAAATAAAATTTCAAAATTATCAAAATGAATTTTTAAATTTAATCGATTAATTGGATTTAATTAAATTTTTTGTTCATCATTTTATTATAGGATCGATGATGAGGATGCTTGAGATAAGTGAGTCATCTCGTGATAAATAAACTCGATGGCATTAGAATAAAACTATGCTACCTAAAATATAATAAATCTTATTTAACAACTTATTTAATATATAAGACTTATCTAATTTCTTAATCAATCCAATCCGCTTTGGCAAAAGATTGGTATGCAGGAAATTGGTTTGCATCAATCCAATCCGTCACGGCGGAGGCATCATCATCAGAGGCAGTGGCATCCTCAGACTCAGCCCGCAAGCTGCGACATGAAAGTCTTTCATAGTGCATCCTCATCGACGGCAACATCCTCATCTACGATGGCTAAGGATCTTAATCGGCTTCAAGTTTTTTGATCAATTTCTTGATCATGTGAACCCCCGGCAACATAGTCTCGATCGACTTCGTTCTACGGACATAATCAAATTGATATTTTGATGATAAAATTATTGAGTCTCACAAGGATAGATTCTTATGAAATTTATTTCCATTAGAATTAAGATCATTTAATATCATGATTTATTTTTTTAATTTTATTGTAGATTGGCGATAAGAAACTTGGGATGATCGAGTAGTTTTATTTTATTAAGGTTAATGTCTGACTTGGCATGTTAAAAAGGTTAATGAGCTAACAAAATCTTTTACATAAATACAATTAAAAAAAAAACAAAACAATTCAACACATGAATTCCGCATACACAAACATCTAAATATTTTATAAAAAAAATACCTCAAACTCGCACACTGTCAAAAAATAACCGATTGAAATTTAAAATTATGTTTGGTTAATTTATTATTTTTTAAAATATTAACTATTTTAATTAAATCGATTCAATTTCAATTTTAAAAATTTAAATTCGGTTTAATAATTAAACTAATTTATCTGAATCAAACTAGAATTTAAAATTTAAAATTTTATAATTCATGACTCCCTTCTCTTCTTCTTTTCTTGAGTCCAAAAAAAATTAAATGATAGTTCGTGAAAGATTAAACGATTGATTACGGATTTATATATTCACTTATTTAGGGATTTATCGATTAATTTTTTATTTTGATTTATTCGATTAAACTGAATTAATTGATATAATCATTTTTTTTCTTAAAAAATTAAGATTTTAAAATAATTTAATTTAATTTTTAAATTCAATAGATTTATTCGGTTTAATTAAACTTTTGTTCATGATCATGATTTAATCCCTTCATTTCGTTATAAGACCGATAATAAGGATACTTAGGATGAATGAATTATTTTTACCGAGTAGTCTCGATCTCATTACCATAAGACTTCACTATATAAAATATGATAAATCTTATTTGATCACTTATTTAATATCGCAAGACTTATCTAATTTCTTCATTAAACCAATCATCCAATCCGCTGCAACAAGAGGTTGGTCCGTAAGAAACTGATTTGCATCAAGTCAATCGGCCGTGGCAAGGGCATATTCAGCGGCGGCGGCATCCTCAAGCTTAGCGACAACCTCCGACAAGGAAGTCTTCCATAGAGCATTCTCATCGGCGGCGGCATCCTCATCTACATCAGCCTCGGGATCTTGATCGGCTTCGGGTTCTTGATCATGTGAACCCTCACCGCGGGATCATAGTCTTAATCGACTTCACCCATGAATGTAATTGAGTTAGTACTCGAGTGATAAAATTGTTGAGTTTGACAAAGAGTGATTTCTTAAGGTGTTTATTCTATCAAGGATTTATATGTCCTCCCACCTTCGATATCATGATCGATCCTTTCATTTTATTATGGGCCGATGAAAAATACTTAAGTTATCGAATTTTCTTTTCGATTTGATACCGTCCAACTTATTGTCTCTTGGATAGCTATTTAGATCTCACCGATTGAACACTAGAATATGCCGCTTTAAATCTGTATTTTAGTATAAAAAAAATTCGGTCGTTTCATTTAAATTAAAATAAAATTGTTTTGTTAATTTAATCAAAAATTAAATTAATTTTTATTTTATTTTATTGAATAAAAAAAAATTAAAATCGAATCGAATTAACTAACCGATTGTTTTTAAAAATAAAATCAAAATTTTAAAATAATTAAATTAAAATTTTAAATTCAATGGATTCGAATGATTTAATTGATTTAACCAAATTTTTACTCATCTCTAATACACATGATTTAATCATTTTATCTCACGGTAAAACCTTCCACGAGGATACTTGAAGTAAGTGAGTCATTTTTTCCGAGTAATTTCAATCATTCAAATAAGACTAGACAAAATATCTTATTCGATCGCTTATTTCAATCATACTCAGGCTCAGCCAGGGCCTCCAATAAGAAATTCTTCAATAGTGTATCATCATCGGCGGCATCATCCTCATATATGGCAGCCTCAACATCGTGACCAGTTTTGTTATCCTGATCAATTTCTTGATCATGTGAACACCCACAACGGCATCGTAGTCTCGATCGATTTCGTCCTACAAATAAAATTGAATTGATAAAATTATTAAATTTTACGAGAGTCGATTCTTACCGGATTTATTTTTTCGAGAATTAAAATATTTTATCATTTAACAAACTACTTGATATCATGATTTATTCTTTTTATTTTGTTACAGGGCTGATAAGGGACGGGATGATCGATTTTTTGTTCCCGAGTTGATAGAGTGTTATTATCTGTTAGATATCTACTTAATCCTACCGAGTTAATGTCTTAAAAGTTAACAGTGGAATGTCCTGAAGAAAGTTAACATAATGTCCTGCCTTCACGTGTTGAGAACTACATTTTAGTAAAAATTATATATATATATATATATATGCAATTCAAAGAAAAGAAGACAATTCAACACGTGAATTTCATACATAACCATCTAAATTCCATACATAACCATCTAAATATTCTATAAAAAAATAACTGAAACATTCGATTAAAGTTAAAAGTTAGTTTCTATTAATTTAAAATTTATTTATTTTTCTTAAAATATTATTTATTAAAAGTTTGATTATTTTAATTTTTAATCGATTTAATCCATATTCAGTTTATTTCATTTTTATATGAAAATTGTCATTTCAATTAGGTTAAAAAAAACTAGTTTGTTAATTCGAAAATCAAATTAATCAAATTTGTTCAACAATATAGTATCATGGATGATTTACCAATTAATTAATAATTTATAGATTTATTTACTTAGAAATTTATAAGTTTATTTATTTAGACGTTTACAGATTAATTTTTTATTTCGGTTTAATTGAATAAGAGATTTTAAAACTGAAACCGAATAAAATTAATCGATATAATTAATTTTTTTAAGAAATAATTTTTGAAATAGCCAAATCAAAATTTTAAATTCAGTAAATTTATTTGATTTAATTGAATTTTTGTTCTCTCTTAATCATGATTTAATTTTTTTATTTCATTATAGGATGGACGATGATGACACTTGAGATGAATGAGTCTATATTTGACGAGTAATTTCGATGGCATTCGAATAAGGCTCTGCTACCTAAAATGTGATAAATCCTATTTGACCGCTTATTTATATCACAAGAGCGCTGGTTAATGAGAAATTGATTTGCATCAATCTAATCTGGACATCCACAGTAACGACGGCCTCCAACAAAAAAATCTTTTACACTGCATCCTCATCTACATCGGCACCGGCATCCTCATCTATGATGGCCTCAGAATCTTGATCGGCTTCGAGATCTTGATCAATTTCTTGATCACCCTCACCGTGACATCGTAGTCTCGATCGACTTTGTCCCATGAATGAGTTAATATTCAGATGATAGAATTATTAAATTTGATGAAAGTTAATTTTCATGAGATTCATTCCTTGTAGATTAAAATATTCTCTCATCTCGTTCAATATCATGATTTATTTCATTCATTTTATTATCGGGGCGATGATGATGAATACTTGGTGTGATCGAGTTTTTTATATTATGATAATATATATCATGATAAGAATGTTAACATCTAACTTATTGTCTCTTGGATTGCCATTTAGAACCCACCAATTGAACAGTGAAATGTACCCGAAGATAACTGCATTTTAGTAAAAAAAAAAAAAAACATGTTGCAGAGGTTAATTTGCTAACAAAATCTTCAATATACATACAATTCACAATTCAACACATGAATTCCGCATACATAACCAACTAAATATTCTATAAAAAATATCTCAAACTTTAACGCTATAAAAAAAACAAATTTATTTTTTTCTTTAAAATATTAATTATTTTAATTAAATATATTCAGTCTCAATTTTAAAATTTTAAATTTGATTAAATAGATTTAATTAATTTTCTTAATTAGAATTAGGAGTTTAAAATCTCTAATTTTATAATTTGTGACTCTCCTCCTTTCCCAAGTTTAATAAAAATAAAAAATTTGATTATTTCAATTTTCAACTCATTTAATTAATATTTTATCGATTCGATTTATTCTATATTTTAGAAAAATTCGATCGTTTTGATTATATTCAATTATTTATTTATTTATTTATTTTTGATTTAAATAATTCATTCGGTTTCAATTATTAACTCACCCCTGGTATTTCATTGCTTAGAAATTTTTAATAAAAAATACACTACTTTGTGAGAGGAAAATATATAGTTGAAAAACAACTTGAAAATGGAAGCATAATTTTGGTGACAAAAACAAACTGTTTATACCATAGCTTTTCAAGAGTTTAACATTTTTTTATTTTTGGATAATTCATATATCAAGTTTTTCAAATCAATTAATTTTGGAGGTACTGATCTAATTCCATAGAAATTTTTATTGACAATCAGAATAAATCAGAAAATACTCGCGGAGGTCTATCTAAGTGACCAACGTTATTAGAATTATTATTTTACTAGAAAAAAATCTCTACGGTGTATTGTAACTAAAATTCAATTCTTAGATATCTAAATTAATCACTTAGAGAACTTAACTGTATATCATTACTTGGGCAAGGGTTTAACATTTCTTGATATTATGATTGAAGATGATTTGGTAGAAAAATAATTTGAAACTAAAAGATGTCAAAATTTTGGAGGTTCTACTTCTAATATATTAATTTTGATTCACATTCACATTATGCTATCTGTTCTTGTCTGAGAATGAGGGATTATTTACTTTGTGATTAGTTAGCAGCAACTTTTTCGTTGAGTAAGCCTTTAGCGGATTGGATTTTTAATGGATTCTCAATTGATCGATGATTATTAGGAAGTCGATCATCAAAAAGTCAGACAGTACTATGAACCGGAATTTGATGATGTTTTGAAGGTAGATTGTTTTCGTTAAGAAAGATCAACACGGAGGTTAGAAGGTTACCCCTCCGATGTTAAGGGTGGAGTAATGCGCGAATAAAAGGAGCCACCATCATTGCCATTTAGGATAAGAGAGATTATTTTTTGGAGATGAATAATTGACTAGTACATCAAATGTTATGAGATTTAGAGTCAATTCCTAATTAACTGTTAGATTCTTATCCTTATTCTTTTCTATATATTAATTACTGTTCGAATTAATAATTATTCATGATTTATCTTTCTTCATATAATTTGAGATAAATTATGAAGGACACTTGGGGATGAAGGTTATTATCTTTTTTATTATTAGGATAAGAGAGAAATTAAAGTTGGTTTTCCATTTTTCTTTCTCTAAACTACTTTTAAAGTTCTAATTAATGTTCGTTAGTTCATATGTCATGAACATAGACCAACTAAGAAATAAAAACAAATATAAATACAGTTGGTTAGAGATCAACAGCATTGTCTAACTCATTAAAATAACAGAGAACACTAGTTCATAAAAAACCTTTGAGCTTGTGTTGTGTTGACCATCCAGATATAGGATTTTTCTCACTATTTTGGTTCTTTTCTAGAACTCGCTGCATGCTTGCATAATTTTAAAATTAAGATACGTAATTTAGATATTTTAAAAATTTATTTATCTACCTGATTCGATAAAAAATTGAATAATCAACGTCTGCTTTGTTATATCGGCCAAGGATCAGCTATAACTAAACGAACATCGAAATCGTATCGTTGAAGCCACGGTAATAAATACCAAAACTACTAATCTCTTTTAAAATAATAATAGATTTTTTATAAAAAAATTAAATAAGCACATCAAAATTTAAATCTTAATAAGACAAATATTTTAAAAGGGGACCTCTATGCATAAATTGTACATTTGTACTCCAAATTTATTATTCTTTTAATGATCCTCTTAAATTCATATATATATATTTTAATTTATAATCAT
>JBBUKS010030931.1:0-11091 GCA_038050645.1 Hedychium gardnerianum
CGGAAAATAAAAATAAATAGGCACACTCCTTTTTTACTTGGTTCGGAGCCCAGCCGACTCCTACTCCAAGAACCCACACCCTTTGGATCGTATCGATGGGTTAATCCACTAAAGTAGTTCTTCCGAGGAAGAAAGTTAGTACAAGTATGCAGATTACAAGTAATATGCAAGTACGAAATTAATATACCGACAATAAAGATTAAACTTCGACGTAGGTTGTCGGATTGCCTCTTGTTTTAGTAGATTTAGCTTGCATAGACAGTAGTATCTGGAACAGAATGAAGCACATAGAAAAGTTATTTTTGGCTTGGACCCCGAGGGCTTCTTTTATAGGCTGCATTCGGTTGACTAAAAAATTGATCAGTCGATTGATCCTTTCGGTCGATTGATCCTCTTATCGGTCGATTGAACCCGCGACCTTCCTTCTTTGCTTTGATTTGATCCATTCGATCCCGAAAATCATGCTTGATCAGTCGACTAATCAAGCTTATTAGTCGACTGATCCCTATGTTTACCTTTTCTACGTTGATTCGATCTGGCAGCTGTTTATTTCCTTCTTTGTTTGGTCAACTGATCCCTTGTATCAGTCGATTGATCCCAGTCTTTCCATGTATACAGCCTTTTTTCAATCTTATGCTAATCTGGTCTTATCGATCGACTGAACCTACTGTTCGGTCGACCGAACCTAACTTAAATCCAAATTTTATTTTATCTGCAAAAAATAAAGTTAGCACATGAAAAATAATAATAGTAACAGTCCTACAAAAATAAATGTTAGATCAAATATAAGTATGCACGAATAAGATAGTTCGACCTGTCTTGATATCAACTTAGAAACTTCCGTTGGTTTCTTCAGTTGGATCAGTGCCTAAGGTTTGTCCCACTAGGACACGACCTCACTACACTAACTCTAGGTGCTTACCTCAACTCACCTGCCAAACATCGAGTCCTCCAGACCTGTTTGGACTTTGCTCAGGATCGGATCGACATTCCAGGTCTTCCACTAGATTCGATATCAGGTCTTCCAGACCTATCAAATCCTTCTGCTAGATGTCAGGTCCTCTTGACCCTTCTGGACGTCCTACCTAGTTCCACGATCTGCCGAGACTTCCTTGCCTAGTATCGGGTCTTCCATACCTACTAGGGCTTTCATAGTTGAGATCCTGCACACTGGACTAGTTCATCAGATAACAATAAGACTTAACTTTGAACCTTGAACACTGGATTAGTTCAAGGGAATTCAGACGCCTAACACAAAGATTTCAAATCAAAGAGCAACCGGAGATGATCCATTACATCGAGACTAAGCTTTTCTTCCTCATTTCTGAATTGTCTTGATTGCAACTTGTATTTATGATGATTTCTGGTTGTAGCTCCAAATTCATGGAGTAGACTCTTGATTCTAGGATTCGGGAGTAGGCTTGTTGATATGTAGACACTACTTGTTTAATCTATAGGGTTTGAATTATTCTTGTTCAATGATATATATGTATTTGTGATATGGATCTACTGATTTAACACAATCTTGAAGCCAAAAGCACAATATTTGTATACCACAAGGATTTGGGGATGAACCAAAGGGATAACCCAATCCTTCGACATATAGAACCCTGAGACGTGGAGAATCATTTACGAAAGTAGATCGGTATGTCACGAGGAGTAATAGGCTATCATAGATCTTAATGGATCAGTTTTAATTCATCATCGTACAGTAGGAGGAGGCATCCCGGGGGTTGTGGGATCATGTGATAAAGATTTCCTTAAGAAAGCAATCCCTCAACTCTATTGTTCTGAAAGTAGACGATTAATTAGAATGAAAACACCAGTGTAGTTCCAAAAGTTCACATCAAATACATAGGATAATCTACCTACATAAACAACAATTGAGGATAAGAAACAAAATATAGATTTAGTGTTTACAATCATTTAGGTGCAACCGAAGTCCTAGAATTGCTTTTCCCATTAATCTCTCTCGGATCACTCTTTTCTCTTCTTTCTCTCTTCTAGCTTAATTTTCACTCTCGTCTCACTTAATTCACTATTTTTTTCCTTGATCTTTTGTTCTTTAACAACCCAAACCCAGGATTAGTTTAGACAATAGCATTTGCTTAGTATACTAGTACTTAACCATCATTCCCTATGGATTCGGTCTTTTATTACTTGACGATATTTCGTGCACTTGCAGATTGACACACATCAAATATAAACTCATATTAATCAAGTTAAGTACTCCTTCATAGTAAACTGCTAGCTGGAAACATGCACTTAACTTGACTAACTTAGTAAAAGCAACTACCTCTAGTAACAAAAATCAGATATTTGAATAAGGACAATTTCCTAGATGATTTATTTTTTTAAAAAAAATAATGCATGTTTGGACTATAAGGAAATCAACTTTAATTTGCTTACTTAATTTTTTTCCCTTTCTTAATTGTTTGTTTGTTTTCTTGCTCACTTTCTTAAGTTTTTTTCTTACTCTTACTGCTTGAGTTGAATAGTTATTAAAATTGTCTTAAGAAAAATTTAAAATACTTGAAAATTATTATTACAATCAATAATAATTTTTCAAATATTTTTAAAAAAAGGGGCAAAATAGTTAAATAATTTTCAATAGTTTTAAAAAAAGTGTCGTTTGAAAAATGCTTGAAAATGATCATAGTACTTTAAAATTTTTAGAACATCGTTACTTGTATGAAATCTTTACAAATTTTTCAAAGTACACTTTTTCAAAACCTTGCATTTATTTTAAAAAGATATCTAGAATCTAATTCAAAATGTATATTTTTCCCAGCAATATTTTTTGATATATGTCAAAGTGGGAGAAATAGGTTAAAAAGTTACAGTATTTTTGAAGATGTAAACTTTTCAAAATGAATTTTAGGGGGAGAGTGTTAAATTGAGGGGGAACATCTTTTAAAACTCAACTCTGGTTTTTAATTTAAAATTTTTTATAAAATTATTTCAAAAATGTTATACTTAACATTGAACTAGGTTGTCATAAATCAAAAAAAAAAAGATTGTTTGTGCTGAAAGCACTAGCTAATCAAACCTGAGTTTTGATATTGGCGAAGGTTCAAAGTTAAGAGTTATAGTGATCTAACAAGCTTGACTAAGCGTGCAAGAAAGTTTTAGTTGAGGCTAGGCAAAGAAGTCCTAGTCAGTTGGACTGGGCAAAGAAGACATCGTTGTGTGGACTGGGCAAGGAAGTCTTGGTAAGGTGACTGGGAAGAATACTTGGCAGATTGAGGATGTCGGGAAGAAGTCTTAGGGGTCAAGGACACTAGGCAGGAAGCCCTGGGAGTTGAGGACACTAGACAAAAGTCTAGACGCGTCAAGGATCGGACGTCTAGCGGGAAGTCCCGGAGGTCAAGATCGATGCTAAGAAAAAGTTCAAACATGTTTGGAAGACCGAATGTTTGGGAACAGATATACTCTCCTGAGAGGATTGGGTCAGGACGTGTTTCCAAGAAAGGGAATAGTAAGTGTCGGTCCGACCTAGGGTTTCACTAAAAATCTAAAAGTTAGGATCGGACAGTGGTAGCACTGTCAAATACATTTCATATTATTATTTGTACTAACTCTGTGATGCAAATCCAATGTTTTAGGAAATTAAATATGTTCAGTCGACCGAACGTGTTGTTCAGTCGACTGAACACTAGAAATTTCAGAATCAGAAGGCAACTTCAATCAATGAATAGATCAAGGGGATCAGTCGACTGATAATACTTTCACTCAACCGAACCACATGGATAAGTTCGTGAGTTGATTGGATAAGCCAAGGAAGAGTCAGAGGTTTAGTTGAAGAAACCATGGGGTTCAGTCGACCAAACCAAATCTGATCCAAAGCCAAAAAATCTGGACGAGAAGTCTGGAAGATTCATAGGATCGGACGAGAAGTCTGGAAGATTCATAGGATCAGTCGACCGATCAAGAGTATCAATTGATCGATAAAGGTCAAATCTCGAAAACTGATCCCGAGTTCAGGGGATCGGATCAGGTGAAGAGATGTTATAAAAAGAGGGCTCAACGACGATAATCAAGACCGCTCTTTACAATCTTCATATTCATGTGCAACTCCAAAGCCTTCGTTATGACACCAAAATGTTGCTCCGACAACCAACACTCAAGCTACTACCCTAATCTGTTGTCGGTATAATTTCAATTGTGTCATTTCTTTTATACTCAATTTTTGTAATTCTTCAAACTATTAGTGGATTGCCCAACGAAAGCACTCAACGGGTGCGGGCCTTAGACTAGTAGTCGTGTTGGGCTGTGAACCAAGTAAAAAAAATTTGTTAGCGTTGTGTCTTTTTATTTTCCGCTACATGCTCTCGTGTTTCTTCGAAAAACGTGAAAAAGCGACGAGCGCTCCCCCCCCCCCCCCTAGTGCTTCCTATGATCCTACACAATCTGGCCAAGGGAACTTTACATTTTAGCCACATGTTCCCCAATATACTACCCTAGATTATTGAAAGCAACTTTTAGTATAATGTCACTAGTCCTTAGCCTTGAAATACTATCCATATGTGTAGGACCTCTTGTCATTTTGATTCATTGTGTGCCTATTGAATCTTCTATGCAGTCAATATTTTCTTCGTCTATTAAATCAGGGTCAATTTTAGTCTTGCCCTTATCAAGGTTTGTACCTCCTAGTTTGCTTTTATTTTTTTGTCATAGTGCTGACAAATTTATTAGTCACAAAATTTACAAGGATTTAGAGAATTTGGCATGTAAACATATCAATGTATGATGTAAGATGCCAGCAAATGTAAACAATGCATTCATGGTTTCTAATGTCCTAGTTTTAAACAAATCACTGCCCCACTTTTGTAGTTAGAAAATTTTCTCTACTTCAAACAAGGTACTATCATAGTAATATTCATTAGCTTAAATAACAATCCCAAGGTACAAAGAAATACACCAGACAATAAAGCCAGGAATACAAAGTTGCATGTAGGGTTAGAGAAATTATGAGATGGTAGGCTGGGACAAAAACAGGCTTCATCAATTGCAATTTATATCATTAATACAATTTAAATGCCACAAAGGATTGACACTCACACAATTAATTAGGATGAATTAAATTATTTATTCCATCCCTTTTCTAAAATAGAGAAGATGAACTGGAAATTAGCAACCACTTAGTGAGGTTGCCACAAATGAACCAATTCACAGCTCTCGCAGTTTAGCAAGTTTACAAGGTCCTTAAAAATCTGCAAAATGAAAGGCATAAAGGGGTGCAATCAAATTCAACATATTTTAATACCATATACTTGTAATAAACATAAATTTTTATAGTATATTAATTATAGAACTATTACCTAATAAATGATGTAGGATTTAAAGTTAAATATAATTACCACACTAAGGTAAAACATCATCAACCCAAGTCCCATTACAATCTTCACGAATGCATGGTGGTTCATTGTCATCTACTCCGACAACATCCATTGTTGGAAGCCCTTGAGAAAAACATTGATGGTGGGTTGTAGTTTCTTCCAAATCATCACTGGTAATATTTTCAAAGTAGTCTCTACTAGGAGTTGCAAGTGCAACAGATCATGTGGGATCTTCAGGGTCTTCAAGGTAAAAAACTTGTTTCACTTGACTCCCTAAGATGAAAGAATCGAATTTGAATCCTATCCTTCCGAGGTTTACTAATGTGAAATCATATTCATCTACTTTAATATCACTATTATTATCAACCCAGTTACATTTAAACATTGGAATTCGATAGAGACGATAATCGAGCTCTCATATTTCATCAATAATTCCATAGAACATCATATCTGACACAATTGGAATCCTATCCTTTGTGCTAGCAACTTGCATAATCTTTGCAACTAAGTTTACTCCATAATTTTGAACTACCCGCATGTCATCATGCTCTTTTGTGTGATATGTAACTCCATCAATTAAATATGCAGAATACTTGAATACTCGCTCACTAGGTCCATGCGGCTTCCACTTTAATTGTTTAGAGATTTAATGTGTGGAATGGTTAATTGCATTTACAACCTACAATTTCCAAAATGCAAAAGTTGAATTCTATATTATTCAAGTTCATGACTTCATAAATTATGAACTAGTATGTAGCTTGCATGTAACTTACAATATCACGCAGCCACGGAATAAAAGTTCGATTGTGCTCATCTTGTAACCACTTTTATGACTTTGCTTTCTGATGAAATATTGCCTTCAAATGTATCATGTGTTTTCTATTGAAAATATGATAATCAAATGATTAGCTACTAGAATGTAATGTTGCGCTTGAAAGTAGCAATGAGTTGGAGAAATTACTCGATATAAGGATCTATCTCATCATTATTTGCCAGTACGTGACGATGTGCTTGATCCCACTCCCCATGATTGGGAGAGTGCACTCGATCTTGTGAAAAAAGGCCTGGTAAGCTCCAATTGACAATTCCTTGTTGGGATGCCAACAGTGTGCACATTAGACAGGTAGTCTAAGCAAAATTCTAGAGCCTCCTTAGCAATATAACATTCGACTATACAACCTTTAGGTCGATTGCGGTTTCACACATAACTTTTCAATGTTTTCATAAATCTTTCAAATGGGTACATCCATCTATACCAAACTGGTCCACATAATTTAACCTAACGCACAAGGTGAACGATCAAATGGACCATGACATCAAAAAATGAAGGAGGAAAATATTTTTCAAGTAAGCACAATGTTATCACAATATCTCTTTGCATATCATCTAACTTCAAGACATCTATCACTTTTCTACACAATATATTAAAGAAGAAGAACAATCGAGTGATAGTATATCTAACATGTTTAGGTAAGACACCACAAATGACAACTAGAAGTAATTGTTGCATTAAAGTGTGACAATCGTGTGATTTCAAACCAACAAGTTTCAACTCCTTCATTGATACAAGGCTTCTAATATTGGATGAATAACCTGTAGGAACCTTCATTCTCAACAAGGAACTGCAAAATTTCCTTTTCTCATCTTTGCTTAATGTATAACAAGCCGCTGGCAAAAAAGTTTTCTTTTTCTCCTCTTTTGGTGCCAATTCTAACCTAATATTCATATCCATAAGGTCCAGTTGTGTTGTTGGTCCATCTTTTGTTTTCCCTGAAATGCCAAGTAATGTGTCAACTAGGCTTTCACATACATTTTTCTTGATGTGCATCATATCAAGAATATGTCGGACATGTAAGATATGGTAAATAAAAATAATAACGGGAATTTTTAGAAAATTTTCCTGATGAAAATTGAATTTATTTGATATGTTGGAGGGATAAATTATTGGGTTTGAGGGGGGCTTATTGGAAATACCAATTAGGTTTGGGGTAATTGATGATATATTAAGGTTTGGAATATCAATTAAGAGATTGATTTCATACTAACGTGCGTAGATTATATATATTTTTATGCATTATTTGATGCATATATTCTTGTATTCATTGATTGTGATCTACATTATCGCACCCCTATTTTATCATATCGTCGTGCTTTCACCCTATTTTGTTTGGAGACCTTCTCTTTATGTGTTTTCATTGATAGGATGCGATTTAGAGAAAAAATGAACATTGGGTAGTTTTGGAGGGAAAATAACAAACATGGTCGTGCTCCTGGGCACGACCGTGTTCTTCAAGCTAACATGGTTGTGTCTTCTTGAGACATGGTCGTGTCTTCCTGAGATATGACCGTGTCTCCCAGGAGCCAGCCAAAGCTCTGCCCCAGCAGAATTCATGCTAGGGTCATGCCAGGAGGGCACGACCGTGCCTTTGTCTTAGCCACGGTCATGCCAGGAGGGCACGACCGTGTTTGTTCTCTAGCCAGTTTAACGCCAGGGTCATGCTTAAGAGGCATTGTCGTGCTTCATCAAAAGAGCAGTTTCATTTCACGCTAGGGTCGTGCCCAAAGGCATGGTCGTGTCTTGACTCCATCCAAACCCATGGCCTGGTCGTGCCTGAGAGGCACGATCATGCTTCTGGTCATGTCTCAACCTATCTCTCTCACACGGTCATGCCTCAGCAGTCGGTCTTTACACAACCTGGCCATGTCTTGGAGACACGATCGTGCGCCCCCAAAAGCAGGGGTCGTGCCCCCTACTTATAAAAGGGGTCTTCTTTCCCCTTTACAAAGGAAGAAGGGTCTTCCCTCTTGGGAACCCACTAAATCCGGGGCCAACACCAGATTTTAGAGTTCTACCGATGATCTAAGGCCAAATTCTTCATTCCGTCCATTATCCAAGCTAGGAGATCACTCCCAAAGACTCAAACCATAACCGGCTAAGTTTTCTCTTCTCTTTTCTTTGGATTTGAGTTGTTGAATGTTTTATTCATGTCTTTGGATTTAATCTCTTTGTTTATGGAGTAGATACTCTTGATTCTAGAGTTAGGGAGTAATTATGATGTGTGATTGATGATGTATGAACTATGGATATGTCATTTCCTTGTTTCTATCAAATGTTTACTTCTTGTGCTATGTGTGTTGTGTCATGTACGTGTTTGATGAAATGTGTATGTGAGTAGTGCATGTAGAAGTGAAGGATTTGTTCCTATTTTAAGATCGTTTTTCGGCTGGATAACCGAGGGATCTTTAGTGACAAAGGATACCCATACAACCGGATTTACTATACCCTTAGAGACAAAGGGGATTGATTATTAACCACTTCCTAGGTAATGACCTAGAAATAGGAACTAATCCTTTGCTACATAGGTATAAGTATGGAGAATAAGAAGATGAACATATTCTAGGGACATTATCTAGCATCATAGTGAAACTAAAAGCCTAGAATCTTCCCATAAACCCTCTCAACCTTCCTCAATTCTCTAGCAACTAACACACACTCTCTCTCTCTCATTCACAAGCTTTCAAACAATTTGATAGTCTAGTTAACTTGCTTCATAGACTCATTAATGATTAAACCTCAGTCCTTGTGGATTCGATATTTTTTATTACTGACGATGTAACCGTACAATTGTGGTTTCGTAACATTAACCTAAGTTGTTAATAGAAAAATAATGGGGTTAATTGAGGTAAGTAACTTAAGGCTTGAAAAGGAAAACCCTAAGTTTAAAAGGAGATAAATAACCCCATTAACCCCAAATCCTTCTCTCTCTCCCTCACCTGCTCTCTCCACCACCAAGCTCCCACTTCTCCCGACACCACCATCCCATAGCCAGCCGATCATTGCTGCTGTCGGCCAGCCACGACCTTCTCTCCTCCAAACGAGGGTGATCATCGTCGGCCAGTCCAGTCCCCGTCTAGATCATGACCAAAGAAGTCAGGACCCCGATCTCTCTTCTCCTCTTCCTTTTCTCCTCTAGAGGTCAGATCTGGCCTCATCATCACTGGTCGTCATTGCCAAGGCCGGCCAGTAATAGCCCTGGAGCCTCTACTCTTCTCCCTCAACATGCGGCCACCACGGCCAGGTCAAATTCGACCCAGTCACCGGCCATCCTCACTGCCCTGTTGATAGACAGTCGTCGGTCACCACAGCCGACGACCAGATTTGCTCTGGCTGCAGTTGCTAGGTCGAGCCTCAACCACCTCTGTTCCGGCCAGCATAGCCCTGTGCTTTGCTGCTAGCCACATATGTTCCGTCCAGCATCCATCTTAGCTAAGATTAGTGGTCGACGCCCACTGATGATTGTTCATTGCCACACTTTCTCCAAGAAGACTTGTTCGCATTACTCCCATGATGTGATGTTGTTGGGGGGGCAAAGAGTTTAGCCATGTTTTTGCCCTATCTCTCAATGACAATCCAAACAATAGTAATTTAATAGCCTCTGTTGCAACTCCATTCATCTTCATAGTGCTACATATCTTGTAGAATGTTTCTAAGTGTTGGTTGGGGTCTTCATTTGGTTCACCCCCATACTAATTTTGTTGCACCATAGATATTACCGCTGGCTTGATCTCAAAATTGTTGGCCTCAATGGAAGGTCTGGTGATGCTAGACCTGAGGCATCTTGCATAAGGTGCTGCATAATCCTTTAGCGATTAGTTAGTCATTTCAGTGTGACTCTACTCTCTTATTGAATATTTTTGCAAATTTCTTCTTCTTCTAAATGTTCTATCAATCTCTAGATCAATAGGCAATATATTTCTTGCAGTTCTGCACATATAAGAGCAAGTTCCAAATCAAGATTCCTTACAGTATTCTTGGATTATGTATATGTAAGTAAAAAAAAATACAGTGTTTTTTATCTATGTGTATAAGTAAAAAATATAGTATTTTTGAATTATGTATATTGAAAATAAAACAAAACTATAGACAAACAAATAAAATATAGAATTTTATTAACAAAAAAAAATGTCTAGAGCAACTAATCACTTTTCAGCTAATATTAATCGCTACAGTCCCCGGCAACGACGCCAAAAACTTGTTATGCTACCACAAGTGCATGGTTACGTCGTCAGTAATAAAAATATCAATCTCACAGGGATTGTGGACTAAGCACTAGTTGAGTCTGTGAAGGAAGTTATATAGACTATCGAATGTTGGTTGTAAGCTTGTGAACTAAAGAGAGAGAGAGAGATTTGGTGAAAGTAGTTTAGGAAGCGACTCTAGGACTGCGGCTTCATTATAATGCTAGATGATGTACTATGAATCATTCATTTCCTATCCTTTATGTTCATGCTCTTATAGTGAGTCTAACTAAATACCGACACAACCCCACGATGGATGCATTGGAGTGTTTACCCTATTGACATTCAATGTTATTAAGTAGAAAAGATAACGTAAAAAATTCGGTTAAAGGGATACTCCCTATCACATGAGGGCCCCCCGGTCATACAGTCTAAATTACACAAGTCACTTCCTAACACAGAATTAAGGTAAACCCATTAAGCCCTAATTAGATACTCCCTTGTAGAGAATTGACCATCATTTCAAGGCAAACACTCTAGAACGTCCAATTAAAGGGATATCATTTATCACGAAGCCCCCCCCCCCCGGTCATACGATCTAGAGCATCTCCCCTACATGATGATCAATCCTTCACATTCATTCAATAAAACATGAAATTAATCAATAAAAGTTCACACACATATTTCATCAAACAGGAACAAGGCATAAGCATGTCATTGAAACAAGAAAGTG
>JBBUKS010030962.1:0-11088 GCA_038050645.1 Hedychium gardnerianum
TCAAACACATAAAGAATATGCACTCAGATAGTGAATCTATATTTATCATATAAATAGTATAAGTCATAAGGCGATTGTCTTAGGACACCTTTCAAAAATAACATTACTCTAGCCAATCGGGATGATTACTAAACCATATAGCTTGAAATCTTTGTTTCTCCTTTGGACAAGAACGCTAAGGAAATTCATGATTTTTAGGCTAAAACAAACTTTTTTTGCAAATAGTAACATTGAACAATCTCCCTTTCATTCATATTATACTCGAGGATGTTCTTTCTTATCCCTGGATCACTATGATACTCATTCAAGTTAGCATCAGGAGGTGGTGGAGGAGACGGAGGAGGTGGTGGAGGGGGAGATGCCCTGTTTGAAGTAGATTCATCTCGCATTTTCTTAAAATACCTCAATATTGCTATTTTACCTAATTTATCATTAACATAATATTTTAGAAATATAATTACCTAATTTAAAGATTATCTTTTTCCAATAATTCAAAATTAAATAACAAACAAAATTGATAGAACCGACTTGAGAGTTAATGATCTCTTATTTTTCACACATATTGATAGAGGTACTGAGTCAAGTGTTTACAATGTAAAGACATACTTTTCTAGTCATATAACTATCCAACTTTTTACACATAAGAGTCATCATTACTTCTTTTTATAATTGTGTCATTGTTTATATCCCATTGTGCTGATATAGATATCCTTTTAAAATTACATATTAAATGATAAGGCATTTTTATTATTCTTAAACCTTACTAGATAATAATGTAGTTCATTTCTTTTTCCAAAACATAATCATTAAATCTATAATCAAAAGAGATCAAACTCACCTCAATCAAAAGGCGTTTGCTGTGGAGCATCAGCAAAGCGACGACGATGATGCTGGCAGCAAACGACGGCGGTGCTGACAGAAATAGCGTGTGGTGACACGACGTGGCCAATAGTGATGTGCGGTGGAGGATTTTATGGGAAAATTTTGGATTAGGGAAAGAATAAGAAGGGGATTAGGGGGAGGAATAAGAAAGCGAGAGAAAAAAAGGTTCAGCTACATGGGAAAGAGAAAAAAAGGGTTTGACGCAAAAACATTCATAAATTTTTAGAATTTAACAAAAAAATCCCATGTATTAATTTCCCCCCATAAATTTTGGGTGGGGGAGGGGGGGATGCCCGTGAGTCCTGTTCACTACTCCTTTGGATTGTTAGTGGCAGTTATTAGTAGTTTGGCTATCAGCTGCAGTTGTTAAGAATGGTGGAAGGTCTGGTTCGGAGGGATTTGGTTTGATAAGGATGTTCTCGATAGGGAATGTTCCCAAAGTGTGCACTACTACGAGGATATCTTTGGTCGGGGATTGATGTAGCCCGGGTGAACTTGGTCGGGTCATCACGATACTAGAACCTTGTACATTCGGAAGATGCCCTTCACAATAACAAGGTCCCATCAAGTCTCGACCTCCTCTTCCCACGCCGCCATAGCAGTTCCGGGATGACGAAGAATCTTGGTTGACGGGCTCTATCTTACCTCAACCTTCGACAATCCCAGGCGCAAAACCAACCCCAGTGAGGTTGCCTACCTAGAAAGTGACGTTGGGCTAACGACCAAACAACACCAGTAGTACGAACCCACTGCTATCGCCCCTGGCGCAGCGGGCCACTCGTGCGGTTGGCCGATGGACGGTGACTCGCTCATGAGGTCATCCACATAACCCGCTCAGGGCTTGTGTGGGGATCTACGTGGACCTTCCACCTCCACATCTATATAAGGTTCCGTGAAGGTAAGTGAAGATATAGTTTTCTTCTCTCACGTAAAGGCAACTCTGTTCATCTTCTTCGAGCTCTTTCGCTCTCTCGCGCATGCATGCGAGACTCTCACTTCATCCCATCACTGACTTGACCGTCGAAGGGGTCACGCTAGCAACACTGCCCCTCGACTGACATGCTTCGATTTGCAGGACCCTGACAGCGATCACACTGAAGGACCCATGCCACTATAGCTCCGAAGGAAGAGGGACGAGGAGCTTGAACAGGTGAAAAAGACACCATCAAATTGGCATCGTCTGTGGGAAAAGATATAAAAAGCTACGATGGTGAATACTAGGAGAACCGCAGTGGAACACCAACCGAAAAAAATCAACTGAACAACGTCAGTTCCCTACACCGGCAATCATTGAGACAACTAGATGCCCGATTCCATGGGAGCAACTCTCACGAATGGTGGTCACAATAGACGAAGCAACCTTGTGGCAAGGCCCTGCTCCTTGAGTTGAGGAAACAGAGGAGAGGGCACCAGTTGAAGAAGTACCTGTAGTCAAGCCGACAATATAAAGCTCTAGAGGAGCCACTTCGATATACTGGCCTAATAAACGACCCATTAGCAATGAGCTGGCCAAGTCACTGTCAGCTAAAAGAGTGGCCGTAGGGAAAATGTCGTTCACTAAGAACATCTTAAAAGAAGAGCTACCTAGGCACTTCCGACCGCTCTATTTTCACAAGTATAATGGCACAACTGATCCGGAAGATTACTTGTGTCATTTTGAAAGCACCACCTTGCTGCACCAATATTCAGAGGGGGTCAAGTGTCAAGTCTTCCTCACCACCCTCATTAGATCCACTCAGCAATTATTCAACATACTGGAACCTGGGTCTATACAATCTTTTGACGACTTTGCCGTGCTTTTTTTTTTGCGTCATTTCTCTAGTTCAAAGAGGTGTCCACCTACCCCTCTTAGCATATTTATTTTTTTAAAAAAAAAATCGCAAGAGTTCCTACGTTCCTATATACAACAGTTCGAGCCGCATTGGAGATACCCTCAGTTGTGCCTGACATTTTGATGGGTGTCGTCGCCCAAGCACTATGGGAGGGAGACTTCTTCTACTCCTTGTCAAAAAAGCCTCCATATGACTACGATGAACTTCTCACCCGAGCCTAGAAGTATATCAATATGGAGGAAGCTCATAGAGCTCACCAAGAGTCAAGAGGGCCCCTTTCCATGGCCAGCTCAATGGTGATACCAGCCTTACCCTGCCTCCTTGAGGGTCACCAAAGAAAGAGTGATGCATATATGCGAAGAGCATTAACTCTTGAGCAGGTTGTTAGGCTCTGAGCGAGGTCCTTAATGACTCCTGACTCCCACCTATTGTGTCTTCCATTAGGACTATAGGCACACCACCAATAACTATCATGGCCTGGACGATGAGTTAGAATGGGTCATGGGCCTCAACCCTCAAGTGAGAACCCTGCTTACGACTTCTGATCCCTATCAGCATAGACCGTCCCCTCGGTACCTTCCCTCCGGGCTTAGCTAGATCGCCTCCCCCTCAACAAAACCACCCCGCACCTGGGCAGCAACAAGAGATGTCAGCCTAAGATAATCCTCATGTTGGAGAATTATCAACATAATCTCTGGAGGAACCACTGATGGTGACTCTAATCGAGCCTAGAAGAGGCATAGCCGAGAAGAATGTATGGTCATCAGCGCGCCCACCACAGAGTTAAGACCCATATTAGGTTTTAAACCCGTAGATTTGAAAGGCATCTTGACCCCTACCCCTCCACACACACACAATAATACCTTGGTAATCTGATCCACAGTCGCTAACTTCGATGTGGCTCGAGTTTTTATTGATGTGGGTATCTCGATCAACATCCTATTCTGGGCAGCGGTGGAATAGATGGGGATAACTTGGAAGACTTACAAGACATCAATACTCCTTTGTTCGAATTCTCAAAACATGTAATTCAACCACTCGGTCAAATCAAACTGTCACTCTCCTTGGGGATGGAACCTAAGAGGTGAACCATTTTAGTCATTTACGATAGTGGACTCCCTTCATCTTACAACATCATCTTGGGTCGACCAACACTCAGCGCCTTGCAAGCAGTAGCCTCTCCTTATAACCAGAAAATCAAGTTCCTTGTGGGGAATGAAGTGGGCGAGGTCCGAGGAGATCAATAAGTATGCCAAAAGTGCTAAATGGAGAGATGATCTGAATTGACCAAAAGAGAATGAATGGAAAAGTCTGATCGAACTTACAAGACCAACATATGGAGGGAGTATAGGTTGTGCTAGAGCAAGAAGCCTCCCCCATGATTAATCAAGACATTTTTACTTAGCTAGAGAGGGCGGTGTTTAAGAAAGATGTAATCACGAGCGGGCCCGGGCTAATGTTAAATCATTGATACTTAATGACTATTCGATTTTAGTCACCCATCTTCATACAATCGAAGAACATGAATTCACTAGTCAACAACTGCAAAGATTATCAACATTCCAAAGATAGTAATACAAAAAGCTAGAAGGAGAAGTCAAGGGTCTTATGACCTTATAGAAATCTACCGAATGGGGGCTTAGTGTTTTATGGGCTCCTTGCCCATAAGTAGACATAGTTTTTTTCACTTCAAATCAAAGCGTGGCTGGAAGGAGAGTAAATCCGCTAGAGCGCTATTAATAGCTTTGTCTATGTCTAGGAAGGAGGGGGCTACTCCAATAGGGGGATACCCGACTTCCCGAAACTGAGTCGTGCACTTTGTAAAACCCAACTTCAAAAAGGCATAGACCCGATCTGCCTATTGCTTTATGAAGGCGGGGTAGACAAATAGCTTAGTTTCCCACTCCTTAGCCCATTATGTCTTCCATTTTGCCAGCTGAGCTTGTTCTTGGGCTCGGGTGACTCTTAAATCCTCAATGGTCTTCTTCAGCTCGACATCGTGACCAAGGAAGTCATCCAAATGCCTCATCCCTGGCTAATTCCTCCTCACAAGCTCTCTCCTCGACTGCCATCCAAGTCTCCATAAGGGATGTCTCTTCCTATGTCACTTCCCAATCCACTCGAAAGATATCCATATCACGAATGAGTTGATCTTGCTCCTGTTGAAGTGTATCCCCACGGGTCTTCTCCTCATCCACTTGAGTCATGCACAATTTCCAAGTTTTCCCCCAAGTCAGTTACTTGGCTTCTTAGTCTTGTAATTTCATTATGATCAATCACCCGGATATGGTCTTCCTCCTGTAGCCGACCCTCCACCTCTCATAGCTCAATATTCTTGGAGGCGGGCCCCACTCATTCCACATAGATGTGGTTGCTCGACCAGGTCAAGTCCCCGTAAGGGAGAACCAAGAAGGAGGGGATTGATCCATCATGGTGCATACCAAAGGCAAAGAAAACATCATATTCTTTTGTAATTTTAATTATGTAAATAGTTTCATTATTTTTTTTGGACTATGAATAATCCATTTGTTTGACATTTTAGTTCATGGTAATACTATTAGGAAAGCATTATGAATGAAAATGAATCAAAATTAAATTTCATTCTTTCCAAAAAATAGTAAGTTTGTGATGTTCGCTAATATTTATTTTTCTATCATAACACCCTTAGAGCATGTGTTTTCCTAATGTTCTTTTCTTGTTTTGGTCTCATCATTAAAATTTTGAATGATAGAAAGAGTTAAATCATGTGAGGATTGGGATGTCACTTCCCGTGCCCCCTCCCAATCCACGCAAAGGATATTCATATCACAAACAAATTGATCTCACTCCTGTTGAAGTGTATCCTCATGGGCCTTCTCCTCAACCACTTGAGTCATGACGATTTCCAAGTTCTCCCCTAGGCCAATTACTTGGCTTCTCAACCTTACAGTTTCATTATGACCAACCGCCCGGATATGGTTTTCCTCTTGTAACTGACTCTCCACCTCTCATAGCTCAAGCGCAAGATATTCTTGAAGGCAGATTCAGCTCATTCAACGCAGATGTGGCTGCTCGACCAAGCCAAGTTCCACGTGAGGGAGAACTGAGAAGGAAGGGATTGATCCATCATGGTGCATACCAAATTAAGGCAAAGAAAACATCATATTCTTTTGAAAAAAATAATAATTTTATAAATAGTTTCAATTTTTTTTTAAGAACTATGAATAATCTATTTGTTTGGAGTTTTAGTTCATGGTAACACTATTAGGAAAACATTATGAATGAAAATGAATCCAAATTAAATTTCATTCTTTCCAAAAAATTGCATGTTTGTGATGTTCGCTAATATTTATTTTGCTATCATAACACCCTTAGATCATGTTTTTTCTAATGTTCTTTGTTTGTTTTTGGTCTTGTCATTAAAATTTTGAATTATAGAAAGAGCTGTTAAATCATGAGGATTGGTTGGATTACGACCATCTACCTTTTCAATGGGACTTCGACTAGTTGTTTGGATTGAAAACTATTATAGTAAAGACAAATTTAATTCATGAAGATTCTTACCAATCAAATTTTTTACGAGTTTTTCCAAAATATAATAAACTATAATGATGATAAACTTTCTCCATATGTGTCAAAACTGTCCAACAATGTTGGAATCTCAATCATATGTGATAGCTTTTGAAACTCTACGTAGTTGAATATATTGTTAAAATAAAAATTGATCGAATAAGCACTATAAAAAAATAATTATTTAGGAATGAAATTTAGTGACGAAATTATTTTGTCGCAAATTTGCGACATAATTTGCGACGAAAACATGAATCGTCACAAATTAACAATGAAATTAGCAACGAAATAATTTCGTCGCAAATTAGTAACAAAATATTTTTCATCGCCAAATATGTTGCATATTTGTGACGAATATTTAATTCCTCGTAGAATTTGCGACGAATTCTTGGATATGTCGCAGATTTGACCTATTTTTATAAAGTCAAACAAATTATTTCTAGAAATAGTTGATAGACCTAGAGAGCTCAGAATGAAACGAAACCAGTTCTTATGTATTTGTACTGTTCTCCTAATCATATCCAAGCCCTCAAACATAATTTTGACAAAAGTGGTAATTTTTTGAACATGATTTAGATGTTTGGAACACATTTATGTTAAAAAATAGACTGAACGAAATATATTAGATCAAATTTATATTTCAGGAAATAGATATAACCAGGAAAACTATAGAAACTGGTTTTGTATTATTCCGAGCTCTCTAGGTCCATTAATAATTTGGGAAAGATTTTATTTTGTTAAAAATTAAAATTAAAATTAACAAATTTTAATTTTTTGTTAAAAAAATAAAATCTTTCCAAAAAAACGTTGATAGGCCTAACGAGATCGGAATGACACGAAATCAGTTTCTATGTATTCCTATAGTTCTCTTGGTCATATCCATGCCCTCAAACATAAATTTGACCTAATATATTTCGTTAAGTGAATTTCTTAACACGAACATATCCAAAAAATCTAAATCATGTTAAAAAAAATCCCCACTTTAGTGAAATTTATGTTTGAGGACATGTGTATGACCAGGAGAACTATAAGAACACATAGGAATTGGTTTCGTGTCATTCCGAGCTCTCTAGGTCCATTAACGATTTTGGAAAAAAAATTGTTTTTTTTTAAAATAAATTTTGTGACGAATCGTCGGATTCATTGCAATTCTGCGACGAATATTATGTTTCATCGCAAATTTGAGATGAATTCTAGGATTCGTCGCAAATTTTAATTATTTTTTAAAAATAAATAAAATCTTTCCAAAAATCATTGATGGAGCTAGAGAGATTGGAATAACACAAAACTAGTTTCTATATGTTCCTATAGTTCTCCTGGTCATATTCATGCCCTCAAATATAAATTTGACCTAATATATTTCATTAAGTGATTTTTTTAATATGAACGTGTTCCAAAAATCTAAATTGTGTTAAAAAAATTACCACTTTGGTCAAATTTATGTTTGAGGGCATGAGTATGACCAGAAAAACTATAGGAATACATAGGAACTAGTTTCGTATCATTCCAGACTCTTTAGCTCCATTAATAATTTTGGGAAAGATTTTGTTTTTTTTTTTAAATTAAATTAAATTTTGTGACGAATCCTAAGATTCGTCGCAAATTTTAATTATTTTTTAAAAATAAATAAAATCTTTCCAAAAGTCATTGATGGACTTAGAGAGATCGGAATGACATGAAACTAGTTTCCATGTGTTTCTATAGTTCTCCTAGTTATATCCATGCCCTAAAACATAAATTTACCTAATATATTTTGTTAAGTGAATTTTTTAACACGAACGTATCTCAAAAATCTAAATCATGTTAAAAAAATTATCACTTTGGTCAAATTTATGTTTGAGAGCATGAGTATGACCAGGAGAACTATAGGAACATATAGGAACTAGTTTCGTATCATTCCGAGCTCTCTGGGCCCATCAATAATTTTTGGAAAGATTTTATTTATTTTTTAAAAATAATTAAAATTTGCGATGAATCCTAGGATTTGTCACAAAATTTAATTTATTTTATTAAAAAGCAAAATCTTTCCCAAAATTATTAATGGATCTAAAGAGTTTGGAATGATACGAAACCAGTTCCTATATATTCCTATAGTTTTCCTGGTTATACCCATGCCCTCAAATAGTTTTCCTGATCATCTCTAGGTCCATTAACGATTTTGGGAAAGATTTTATTTTTTTTTAAAAAAAATTTGCAACGAATCCTCAGATTCGTCGCAATTCTGCGACGAATACTATGATTTGTCACAAATTTTAATTATTTTTTAAAAATAAACAAAATCTTTTCAAAAATCATTGATGGACCTAAAGAGATCGGAATGACACGAAATCAGTTTCTATGTGTTTCTATAGTTCTCTTGGTCATATCCATGCCCTCAAACATAAATTTGACCAATATATTTCGTTAAGTGAATTTTTTAACACGAACGTGTCCCAAAAATCTAAATTATGTTAAAAAATTATCACTTTGGTCAAATTTATGTTTGAGGGCATGAGTATAACTAGGAGAACTATAGGAACACATAGGAACTAATTTTTTGTCATTCCAATCTCTCTAGGTCCATTAACGAATTTGGAAGAAAAAAATGTAACGAATCCTATAATTTGTCGTAAAATTTTATTTTATTTTATTTTTAAAACAAAATATTTTTCAAAATCATTGGTGGACCTAGAGAGCTCAGAATAACACGAAACCAGTTTCTATGTGTTTCTATAGTTCTCCTGGTCATATCCTTGCCCTCAAACATAAATTTAACCTAATATATTTCGTTAAATGAATTTTTTAACACGAACGTTTCCCAAAAATCTAAATCATGTTAAAAAAATCACCACTTTGGCCAAATTTATGTTTGAGGGCAAGGGTATGACAAGGAGAACTATAGAAACATATAAGAACTAGTTTTGTGTTATTCCGAGCTCTCTAGGTCCATTAACTATTTTGGAAAAGATTTTATTTTTTTTTAAAAAAAAAATTTCCAAAAATTATTGATGAACCTAGAGAGATCGGAATGACACGAAACTAGTTTCTATAGTTCTCCAAGTCATATCCATGCCCTCAAACATAAATTTGGCCTAATATATTTCGTTAAGTTAATTTTTTAACATGAACGTTTCTCAAAAATCTAAATCGTGTTAAAAAAATCACCTCTTTGGTCAAATTTATGTTTGAGTGCATGGGTATGACCAAGAGAACTATAGGAACACATAGAAATTGGTTTATTGTCATTCCGAGCTCTCTTGGTCTATTAACGATTTTGGGAAAGATTTTATTTATTTTTAAAAAATAATTAAAACTTGCGATGAATCCTACGATTCGTCTGTTTGCACATGCAAGTGCAACAGATTGCACTCCAACTCATGCAAGTGCAAATTTTAGAGGTATGTCTGCACATGCAAGTACAAATTTAGACATCTTGTTGTAGTTAGATCGCACTCCAACTATCACTACTCTAAGTGGCCGAGTGGTCAGGATGTAGGATAGCTATCTAGCTACTATAAGAGGTCTGTCTGCACGATGCTCTAGCTACCACTACCTAAGTGACCGAGCGGCAGGACAAGACAACTACTCCACTCCAGACACCACTACCTAAGTGGCCGAGTTGGCAGGAATATGACTGACGACTCTTTCAACCACAAGGGAGACAATGGTCGTCAGCATGCAATGGTATGGAGTGCAAAATAAAATAAGCATCACACATAGATGAAATGAGTATCACATAAAGGTAAATATCATAATATAGTGTCATAAACTCACATAGGGTGGACACCTGTGAAATACACCACACACGTGTGTAACGACTTACAATGCATATCATACAAGCATGCACTCAATTGTGATACACACCATACACGTGTGTACCACTACCAGTTATAGATAATCAACAGAATGAGACTGCATGAATTATAATAGACTATCAGAAGAGCAAGCATCAAAGTATCAACGTCAGAAAAACATGAATAAATCTAAGGTAAACAAAACTATCTATCTAAGATATAGTATTCATGCACTAAGTTTCAAGTTCTAAAAGAGACAAAGATAGAAATACCCGTCTCCGAAAGTAGAGTGTCCTATAAATCCTTAGAGTCGACGCTCCTTCTCGTATCCGGAGCCTATAAGTAGAAATACCAAACTATTTAAGTACTAGAATGTAAACAGAATCAAAACTCACTAACTAATTAAAGTGAGTTAACCATCCAATTATACTAGTTAGCTAACCCCTTTAATTAACAACGTAGGGAGCCTTTAATTAACAACGTAGGGAGCTAAATTCCCTCGATAATAACATGGATAAATTCCAATACCTAATTACATTGTATATGAGTAGGAGATCTCTTCCTAACATCTTAAACCCAATACAAAGAAATCCGAAATCCATTTGAATCATTCTCATAGTTCAAACCAAGTGTTTTTCCATGTAACCTAACAAGGGCAGTTTAACTACACAAAACCCTAGAAGTAAGGTCCACACAAACAACCCTTGTAAACTTACTATTAATTATAACTACAACTCTTTTACAAGGTCTACGAATCATGGAAATTTCTTATTCTTCACATCATAATTAACATGGTATTCAAGAGAGCATTAACACTTCTCTCGTAATTAAATCCAAGATTTATCATTCCTAAATTTATGTCCATGTTTCTACAAATGTCAAGGCCACACAACTAATATATCAACTTGTTCAAAATATTCATGCTCACACATCTAGGGTTAATCAAGCGCTTATCCACAATAACCCTAACCATTTGTAAATTCAAAAGTAATAAAGCTACAATTGACACAACAAACTCTTATCCAAAAATTCTAAGTTATAGACTAATCCAA
>JBBUKS010030973.1:0-11087 GCA_038050645.1 Hedychium gardnerianum
GAGCTCAATGGCGTAAAAGGATCTATATAGCCGACCCCACATAGTGGGATAAGGCTCGGTTGTTGTTGTTGTTGTTGAAAAAATGAAAAAATTCTATATTGTTATATATTTTGACTTTTCATAAATACTACTTGATCGAATATTTTGGATAACTATGGTAATGATAAATAATAATATGACAAAAAATACTATCACAATAATTCAACTAAAATTAAAAATATTAAAATAAATATCGAGTACAATAAATATGACACTGTCAGATTATCAAGAATGACAAACTAGCAAAAAATAAGTACCATAAGTCTAAAATTTAACCAAAGAAAAGGATAAATTGCTCATTTACATCTTCCTTAAAGAAAGAGCATTTTGAATCTTCAGCTAATCTCTGTCGAAAATGAGCTACATTTTAAAGACTCAGTTCAATCAACTCTTCACAAAAGTAACAAAGCCAATGGATTCGAGCCTATTTGTTTCATTCCCAGTCTGTGAGTAAACTGGAAATGGCAGAGGTTCCGATTCAAACTGTTTTGTTCCAAATGGATGGACTTAGTAAATTTTCATGATTATGGTTTCACGACACAAGTGATGTGTAATTCTAGATGATGGCACTACAAAGGACATATAAATGGCAAGATAAGCTATGGGAAAATCTTTACTTTAAATGATACATCTTATGTGTCAAGAAATCCTAAAATATTAGTTACTGCGTCGCTCTCAGTTAAAAAGGATATTAAAATTTAAGTGTGTCATAGGATCCAATAAAGGTAGTCATAATCAAAGGAAAGTAGTGTAATGAATCAAATGATACTATAACTGTTGTTTTACTTCCATAAATGTGTTGCATTTGTGGCATGAACGGCTATGGCATGTAATGACAGAATTAGACAAATGATGAAATTAAATTTGATACCCAAGTTAAATTCTAGTTTGTTATCTGAATGTGAAGTTTGTATTGAAGCAAAATACTAAAATTTCACATAATCTGTGGTGAGAAACTCTAAGTTTGTATATAGTGCAAAATGATGTTTGTGATTCTATAAAATTCTATAAACAAATGGTATTCATTACTTTGCCACTGTTATTGTTTATTGATAGTTGTACTAAATTCTGTTATTCAGATCTTCTAGTATCTTAAGATGAAGTTTTAGATCAATTCGTTGTTTATAAAGTTGAGGCAAAAAATCAATTAGATTGAAAAGTAAAAAATTCTCAGATCTAATCAAGGTGCCCACAACTCTAACTTTATTACCAGTTTTTGTCAAAATCATGGTATTGTACATGGGGTTACTGCACCGTACTCTCAATTCAAAATGTGGAATGAAGTACAATAGAACTCACAGACATGGAAATGTCATGCTAATTAGTTGCCTTATTGAAAGCTTGTGGAATGGAAGCATTCCTTCATGTTTCATTCTCAATCATGCAACTTTTAAAAGTAGCAACCGGACCCCTTATGAATTGTCAAAAGCTAGATCCCCCTAAGTTCATTTCTTTCTGAAGGCATACTTTTGCGTGGTATTTTATCCATTCAAAGTCTAAAAGATACTCAAACTCATGATGGTTTGTTGCAAGGCATACGATTCAAGGTTTTAAAACTACCATTAAAACCTCAACAAATAAAATAATATTTTTTCAAAGTCCAGATCAGGTGCCTGAACTTCTAAAATATGCTATTGTGTCTATCTCACTCTAGACCGATTAATCTTCAACCAGAATGAGCTTTTCTTTATAGCTTCTCGGATCTGCTTTAATTCAAGCCTCTCTACATCTTCATTGTGTAGGCCTTGTGATCAGAGTTTCTCCATGCATACCACTTATAGTTTGATGTCCTCTGGTATAATGGACCCTCTTTGCCAACTTGATATGATTTCTCATGATCCTAAAAATGTCTACATAATGTCATGGCTCATATAGAGCTCTCCATACTAGTATTACTACCAAATATCTGCTTCACGAAAGGGTTTGAGAGATTTGAACTCAACTCAAATTGTATCCTGTGCCACCTAGTTGAGGAGTCAAACTTACTGCTCTTCTTCAATTATGTGTTTGCTCAGCAGGGTTGACTTCAGATCCTTTCCATTTGAAAAGGAGATGGTAGTGGAGGCCTCATTGAAGAAGTGGAAAAGTGTTGCCAGTCTCCTAGACTGAGAGCCATTAAGGGTCTTCAATACTTCTTGTGCAAGCATGGCTTTACACCATCTGGACAGCTAGAAATGACTCCCTGTTTCATTTAAATCAACCAGGCTATTTTGAATTGCGGCAATGCTAGCTCCATCTGTTGCACCTCTCTGTTTTTTGGATTCCTCCAGAATTCTTCAAGCAGTTCTCTTCAGCCTTAAAGCAGTTGAATAATTGGGTTGCTTGTCAATTGAACTGACATTGTGTTCAGTTTTGCACTGCTGCAATTTTTTCACAGAGTGTGCATGTTACAGCATTGCATCTTCAGAGTGCACTCTCGGGCTGTGTTTTGTGGTTCTAAAGCACTGTCACGTTTTCCAGCAGCCCCCGAGCTCTTGAAAGTAGATCTCAGAAACGCCACTTAGCTGGCCATCTCCTGCCCAGGCAATTAGCATTAACTTCCACGTTTCTAAGCTAGATTTCAGGCTTGTGCTCACTCTTCTACATTTTCACTCGGTGTTCTGCAAGCTTACTTATTTACTTGCTACTACTTAATGCATTTCCCCGAGGAACAACTTGGTTCTCTCTCCTTCGTTTCCAAAAAAGAAAGAAAGAAATGTACAAAATAACATGCATTAATCTTAGAGTTCATAATGTCAAAATACAGAAAACAAGTCGATACTCTACAAGCTAAATGCACTTCCTACAATATACAGGTCTACAATACTTACATTTTTTTTTTTCAATTTTCCAAGGGAAAATTCAAGCTCAATTTAATATAAACCTTCATAGTCGCCACTGATGCAAGAAAATTATTGATATAAAATAAGCGGTTTGATGGAGGAATGTGTAAAAGAAGTACCTGGACAACGCGATGGCTTTTCGTTGCTTGTCTTACGATAACCTTCCTCGGGTTTATCCTCTGAAATTCCTCTCAGTCGCTTTCCATCATTACGAACAATCGATTCCCTAACATCATCATCCTCATCCTCATCCTCTTCCTCCTCGTCGTCATTTGCATCGTCCTCATCGTAGCTGCCATCTTCATCGTTAAACGCGGGAATCCCACCTTCACGAGGATCCACAAGGTCCGCGCACCCCGCGAGAGCGGCCCCCGACAGCTGCCGAGTAACTGGAGTGGTTTCGCCGCCAAATAGGGATCGGGTGGGAAGGAGAAAGTAAAACTGCTTTTCCCCCATCTGGAGGAGATCTTGGGAATCGAGTTTGACGGGCGGCGTGCCGGGGATGTAGAGGACACCCTCGACCAAGCACCCATTCTTACCCAGGACCTCGAGGGCGAAGCGGCGGCGGACAAAGTCGTAGAAAATGCGGGCATGGTGGCGGGATATGTTCATGCCGCCGCCGAGTGAGGCGAGATCGACGTCCACCTCCGACGTCTTGCTGTTGCGACCCAGGATGATGGAGTAGGTCTGCATGTAGTACTCGAAGTCCTCGCCCTGGAGCTTGGCGAATCCCACCTCCGCGTTCACCGACTGGGAAGAGGCGGCTCCTACGTCGTCATCCACGCCGCGGACGGAGGCGTCCTTCTTCCGGCCCTTCGCCATGGCTTTTGGTCGGTTCGGTGGTTTTGCGCGAGAACGGGTGCGGGGCCCGAGGCGACGTATCGGTGTCGCCTTTAATTAAACAGCCGGGGTTGACGGATTGGGCCTTATTATTAAATTGGGCCTTTTGAGGCAACTCCAACGCTAAGACTTTTTTTATGGGTTCATGCCACATCAAATAAATTAATTTAATTTAATAATAAATAATAAAAAAGAACAATGGGAGCGCTCTCTTTAGCATGTCAACCATAATTATTGACTGCAATGTATTATAGAAAAAAAAAATTTAATAAAAAATAAATTTAAAAACATTAATTATTTAGATAAATTATTGCAGTCAATAAAAAAAGAGCAATGGGAGCGCTCTCTTTAGCATGTCAACCAGAATGAGGGACTGAGATGCATTATAGAAAAATTTTCTTTATTATTTGAATGAATTTTTATTAATATTTTTTTATTTATTCTGATGACTGATGAAAAATTTTCATGGGACCGGACCGATCATCTCAGGTCTGACGTTATCCGATCTAATTAATCATTTTTTTATGAAAAAAACCTAGTCAACTTTCTTTTGGCATGTTAATATAGGAAGTGACTCTTCTGCTCTATCTTTCTTGATGTTATCGTCGCTTACCTTTATATATATAAGAGATGTCCAATGAATCGCAAGAAGAAAAAGAGTATGAGCAATCAACGAAGAAGAACACTCAACGAAAGAGGAATTTAGTTTGTGAACCAAAGAGGGATTTCCAATCTCGTGTCGTGATCGTTTTTCCGACAATAAACAAATATCATCTTCTACCAGAGATCACCGTGAGTTTTACAATTTTTTTTCTCTGTATTTCATGTTTTAGAAACAACAATAGTATCAAAGTTAATAGTTGTAAAAGCATGAAAGTTACCCTTGTTTGTCGACTCGACAGAGTATTGCTCCATGGAATTTTATCATCTCTGAGACTGTCGCGAAATGCTGGCAATCACTTAAGGTAGATGGCGGCAGGCGTCCGTGGCCGATGAACATCGACGAGTGCCGGCAACTGTGTTGGAAGGCTGGCGATTGATAGGTCAATGTGTTTGTTATGAAAAAAAAAGGATCACGACATAAAAACAAACGACGAAGCACAGTATTTTTGACGGTACAGTATTTTTTTAAAAAAGTATTTAATTTTTATAAATCAAAAAGAAAATGTTTTTTTGCATCATTAATCAAGTTTATTTTATTAATTGTAAATAAAAAAATGTTTGATTAGATTTAGGAAACGTTTAAATAAATAAATATATTTAATTATTTTATGGTTCACTTAATTGAAAATTAAATTAGATCAGCTTGGGTTTGGTTTAAATCATTGGTTTGTTTAATCAGATTAGTTCGATTCAATCAAATCAGATTGAATCTAATTGAGCTGATTTAATTAAATGAGTTGGGCTAATTAAATGGGCAGGAATTATTCTACAAGGTCAAATTTGATCAAATGAACTTAGATATAAACTCGAACAAACATAACTAAGATATATTTGTCTAATTAGATTAGTTTTAACAAGGACAATAGACCAAACTCAGGATTTGTTTTTCAAATCGATCGGTCTAATGTGCCAGTCTACTAGAGTTCCTCAAACAAAGAAAATTTATTTTTCTTATTTTGTTTATGTATTCTGTATATATTTGTTTTATGTATATTTGGGAATTGAATTTAACCGGTTTTATTAATAGTTTGTAGGTTTTGTATTGACATTATTATTTTCAATTCCATATGTCTACAATTATATGCACAATGACTCGTCGCGACGTGCGACGAAATGAGCTAAGGGAGGAAATTCATGAGATTGAATATGATCAGGTTTACGGAATCAGAGGACATATTGGAAGGCTTATTCGGTTGTTCTGGAAACTCGAGCGAGAAGACTTTCCAATCTTGGACAATTACAGGATCTAGACTTTGATTCGATCACTGCCAGGGCATCCCAAGATGGTAGCACATCATGTCTGGGGGCGCTATGAAAGGCGCATAACTTATGCAGAGTTGTGCATACAGTTACTAGATCGTGTGCATCAGGAGAATCCAGAAGTGGATTCGAGTGAGGATTCATCAGAGTCTGAAGTTGCCCTAACCGAGTCCAAGATGAAAGAGATCTTGTTAACCACTGCACTAGAGTTTATCCTAGTGGGAGTGGTGGGAGTGGTGTTAGCTTATCTATGTTATTAGAGTTGTTACTATCGTTATTTACGAATAGTATTAGCTCATTTAGTTTATGAAAATAATATAGTGAAAACTATTGTTATGTACGAGTAGTGTTATATATTATGAAAAAGTTATGTTATATATTAACGAATTTGCAAATGATTAGTTCATATTTAATAATTAGTTTATGTCAAATTTAATGATTAGTTCATTTTATTTCTAATAAATGATTCATTCATTTGATGGGATGTGTATAATAGAATTGATCAATATTGATTAGATTGAATCATACAAATGATGAGTGAAAACGCAGTTATCACTTGATTTTATAAATCAACTCAAATTTACATTTAGTAAATCATTAATTACATGCATATAAATTACACTGATAATTAAATAATATATTTATTTATGATAGATTATGGTAACTAAGAACATTATAGCTGAACTCAATAAGGAAGAGGAACTATATAGAGATAACTCCAAGATATGACACTTTAAGATATAATATGTTCTTGAGAAACAAGAAGTTCTAGAAGCTGTAAATTAATTTTTGGAAGAACCTACTAATGGTTCTACAACCCAGCATAAACTTGATCTTGATGTTTATAAGGCATAATAGAAAAAAGACTTTACTACTAAGGGAATATTAATCAGTTCAATGGTAAATGACCTGGTATTAGAGTATGAGTCATTACCATTAGCTCATGTCGTCTGAGTTGCTCTGAAAGATAGATACAGTGGAGTCAGTTTAAGCAAGCTTCGTCAACTGACAATAAAGTTTGACAGCTACAAAAAGCATCTGAATGTTACTATGACTCAACATCTGAGGGAAATGACGAATATGGTTCGGGAGCTAAAGACTGATGGTCATGAGTTGACTAATGAACAACAGGTTCAAGCAGTAATTCATTCCCTTTCTGATTCTTGGGAAACGATGAAACAAAACCTCACACACAGTGAAAGTATCAAGACTTTCACTTATGTCTCACGTCATATTGAACTTGAGGTGAAGAGAATTGAATCTGTAAGAATTTTTGAACAATCTTTTATAGCTGAAGGTTCTGTTGGAACATCTGGATCCAAAAATAAGAAAAAATGGTTCAAGAAAGGAAAAGGAAAGGAAAAAGAAGCTAGTACTATTGTTGGGCAAGGCCTAATCAAGAAGAACTTTAAAGAAAAGAAGTATGGACAAAAATCTAAAAGCAAGCTGACTTGTTATAATTGTGGCAAGAAAGGTGTCATTTTGCTCGGGATTGTGCTAAGCCGAAAAAGGTAGATCCATGTCTGTCTTCTTTTCATGAGCATAATGTTGCTAGTTCGGTGTTGTTAGCTGATTCTTATCCTTTATAGATTATAGATTCAGGAGAAACGAATCATGTAGCTCATGATCGAGCTACCTACGTGGAGTATCGTTGGGTACTAGCTGGCAACAAATGGATATATGTGGAAAATAATGCAAGGATTAAAGTCAAAGGAGTTGACACTTGCAAAATCAACCTACGTGGTGGACGTACCTTGCTTCTACATGATGTCCTTTATGCTCCTGAGATTCAACAGAATCTGGTTTTCGTTACAAGTCTTCTTGATTTGGGTTATTGTATAAACTTTTACAGTCGTAGGGTGGAACTTAAAATTAACTCTATGTTAATAGGATATGGTTATGTATCGAATGATTTTATGGTTCTTGATGTAGAACCAAACATTAATTATGATATTAATGGTTGTCTTTCAAACATTGCTCTTACTAGTGATGTAGAAATTAATGATGAAATTTGGCATGTTAGATTATGACATATAGGACAAGAACGAATGAACATATTAGCTAAAGAGGGTCTGCTCGTTAATCATGCTAAAATTAACTTGTCTATATGTGAGTATTGTCTTGCTGGAAAAGCAACTATGAAACCATTTGGTAAGACTATTAGAGCTGAATCATCATTGTAATTAATTCATTCGGATATTTGTAGTCCGATGAATGTGAAGGCTAGACATGAAAATTTCTATTTCATTACATTTATAGATGACTTCACACGATTTGGTCATGTGTATTTGATTTCTCATAACTATGAAACATTAGATTGCTTCAAACATTATTTGAACGAAGTTGAGAATCAATTGGATCGTAAGGTTAAAACCTTACGCATTGACTATGAAAGAGAATATTTGTCTGATCAATTCAAAATAATGTGTAAATAAAGGGATTATTAGACAACTAATAATCCCATGAACTCCACAACAAAATGGGGTTGTTGAAAGAAGAAATTGAACTCTTCTAGATATGGTTAGATCTATGATGACTCAAGCTAATTTGCCAATTTCCTATGAGGGAGATGCATTATTAGCTGCAACCTATATACTTAATCGAGTGCCTTCTAAATTTGTTCCATCTACTCCATATGAACTTTGGACAGACAGAAAATCAAATTTGAGTAATTTGAGACCCTGGGTGTCAGCTGCCTATGTTCATGATAAGACTTATAAATATGAAAAACTAGGACCTAGGGGTAAAAAGTGTATCTTTATAAGATACTCTGAGATCTCTAAGGGTTATGTTTTTATTGGTGAACAACAAGATAGAACCATCTCTGAAATAGAGTCAAGAGATGCTACTTTTCTCGAAACTGAGTTCCTAACAAGAGGTGAAGTTGATAAGACAATTCCTCTATTTGCAATAGAGGAGGAGGATAATGTTCCTTTATCAATGGACGAGATATCACGAGAGATGCCTGAATCTAGTCAACTAAGTGGGAGTGATTTATCGATGAATGAGTTAGTTTCTTAACAGTCCAACCTATAAAAAAATAGTCGTCAGATTATTCCTCGGAGAAGGTTTGCCATTGAGAATGAAACATTAATGATTCTCCCAGTTGACAATAAGGAACCTTAAACGGTTAAGGAAGCATTGAGATGCTCAATTAGAGAAAACTGGAAAATTGCAATGAATGAGAAAATGAAGTCTATGAGAAAGAATCAAGTTTTAGATTTAATTGATCCAGATCGAAGGGCTATGGGGAATAAGTGGATTCTCAAAATTAAGAGGAAAGCAGGTGAATTGATTAATCGATATAAAGCTTGTCTAGTTGTAAAAAGATATACCCAAATGGAGGGTATTGATTTTGAAGATATATTTTCCCCTATTGTGAAGTTTGTGTCAATTCGTGTCATTTTAGCTATTGTAACACATTTTGACTTGGAATTACATCATATGGATGTAAAAACATCTTTCCTTAATGATAATCTTGATGAGAAAATTTATATAGCGCAGTCATAAGGTTATATTATTAAAGGCCAAGATAATAAAATATGTAGACTTAAAAAGTATATATATGGGCTAAAGCAAGCCTCAAGACAATGAAACATAAGATTTAATGAAGTCATTTTATCTTATGGTTTCGAAATGATTAATAAGGATCATTGTGTTTACCTAAGAAAGGAAAAAAGAAAGTTGATTATCTTGTCATTATATGTTAATGACATGCTAATAGTTAAAAATGACATAAAGTTTGTGATAGAAGTCAAATCATGACTTTCATCATAATTTGACATAATAGATAATAGAGAAATTGAATACATTTTAGGAGTAAAGATTATAAGAGATTGATCAAAAAGACTTTTGGATTTGTCTCAAGAGGCTTATATCACTAAGATGCTATAATACTTCAATAAGTTATATTACAACATTGAACAAATACCCGTAGCAAGAGGTACTGTTCTGAGCAAAAGTATGTATCTCAAGGCTCTTGAGGAAATAGCCAAGATGAAGAAAATCTACATTCGACTATGTCTTCTTGCTAAATGGTGGTGTCATCTTATGGAAAAACAAGAAACAGACTTGTTTAGCACTGTCGATAATGGAAGCGGAGTATGTGGCTTGTACAATGGTGGTGTAAAAAGTTGTCTGGTTGAGAAGGTTCCTGAAACATTTGAAGATTGCTGAAAACAGTAGAAGTCCTATTACAATGCACTGTGACAATCAAGCTGCAATAGCTTTTTCGAAGGATCCCAAATATCACAGCATGGGCAAATATATAGAGATTAAGTATAATTTTGTAAGAGATATTGTTGACAAGAAAAAAATAATTCTTGAGTATATCCCTACTTGTGCTATGCTTGCAGATCCTTTTACTAAGTCATTGACTAAAGAGTCATTTCAAGGATATATGAAGTCTTTGAACTTCGTAGAATGTAATATTTTGTAAAGACAATCAGATATATGAAATGTCATGATCTATTCAGTATAAATATCTTTATTACATTTGGATAAAATCTCAATGAGTATGTTGGCAGGTTGAGATTGATCCACTCACATGGATAATCATCTCTATTTTATTAGGTATAAATAGAGGTAAGCTCATTACTTATGAGACAGCTAATGAAGTTGTGCATGGAGATATTCCTGTAAATTGGGATCACCTTAATTGTTGTATCAAGATGAGATCATTTATGAATTGATAATGATTGGAGCAAATGTATCCACCAGTTATTGAATTTACTGGAGGTCAGATTAGAATTCGTGAGTTGAATTCAAGATTAGGCATTGGGAATGTCTAGATCAAAATCTGTACGATGTTAAATTGAGAAAAATATTCACTCTTTATTAGTGAAGAGAAATATTATAGCATGTGATTCATACTATATGTGTTATAGCGACAATAAAGATAATAGGAAAATAGATTCTTGCTTCTCTACTATGTGAGACCCTTGAGATTATAAAATAATCTTGATTTTACCCTGAGTGACTATTTAATTATTTACTTAAGTTCTAATCAGTATTTGTTGTTTTAGCATGTATCCTATTGACTATGGATAATTCGATCTATGGAACATAATTAGGAAAACGACTAATTAGAATGTATAGGTTCTAGCTAAAAATGGAAATTAAAATAGATTTACATCTTTGACATTTATTCACTGGTCGATCAATTATATTTTTTTGTTGAGTACATACAATATGATTATGAATAATTATATTGATTAAAGATATTAAACATGTTCTCGACATAATAATTATTATGAGAGATTAGAGATGTTCGTATTAATGTAAATGATTTAATGTAAGATAAATATAAAATATTGAGTTTTCAAATTTGTGTTAATGAGTAACTAAAAGTGTTACACCCCGGGAGGGTATATATCCGACGAAAATCGGACAGCACCTCCCCTGTACGGCGGATAATATCCTGGATACAATATACATCAACACACTCAAATACCCAACACGGGT
>JBBUKS010030994.1:0-11085 GCA_038050645.1 Hedychium gardnerianum
TTACCCTGGTGGCCGGTGGGAAACTTTCGTGGGGCCGGGCCGGTCACCCCAGGTCCGCCGTTACGACCTGGTTAATCCTTTTTTTTTCAAGTACGTAGCATGATCGTGTATCTCCGAACACGAAAGTAATACTACAAAATTACTTATGTTGAAGAAGGTTCTAATTAATAACCAAGACCTAGTGTTGTCTACCCCTATGTGGCAATCATGCATCGCTACAACATGGCAAAATGTATATAGCTCACATGCGTTTTAGCTTTTAACCTTCCTTGGTTTAGGGTTTTGATGTGTGGGATTTGAACTTTGAGAGGTCATAAATTTTAACTCAGATTGAATTATGAGATCTTTAATATATCAAATTAAAGTTCATTCAGAAATCTATAATTGATTACCAATATACTCCGTAATGTCTCCATCTTAGGCTAAAAAAATATCGTTTGAAGTCTTTTCGGATGTTCCAAATAATTTCTATTCTTTTATTGGAGTTATTTTTCTTTTGCATTGTTAGTGTTCCTACGTCGAGGCTATTGACGGGTGAGCCGCCATTGAGTTGGAGAATGTGTTGACTAAGTCATCGTGAGTTGTACTCGATGTTGACGGAGTCGTGTTGACCAGGAGGAAGGTGGGATTGCTGGTGATTCCTGCGGAGCTGAAGAAGGAAGTCACCGAGCACTACAGGAATGATTGGATCATCTAGAGAGCCTGCAAGGAGTAAAAGAGCGAAAGAGATGTTAGAATGGAGGTCGGAGGTATCCAGCTCATTCACTCTGACGCTCAAGTTAGTCTCTGACGAGATATATGAAGTAGATAAATAGTAGAATAATGAGATGCATGAAGAGTAAATGTAAAAGCATACCTTGGCCTATCGGAGTGGACCTCCTTTTATATCCCACGACTATCAGAGGGATAATGTGTTTCTAACAGGATGTCATATCATAGTAAGAAGGGTGTCCCATCGCTATATCAGAGGATCACATCACTCATACATGATACTGTAGAAGATCACATGGAATCATGTTATGCCAATCATGTTAGTCCATGAGCTATTGAATAGTTGAATATCTGACCTGGGAGAGACGGTGGGTCAAAGTGGCCGAACAGGGATGAGCATAGAATTGAGTCAGAAATCAAAGGCGGCACAAAGCCGAAAGCCAACTGAGGGTCAATCGAGGACGTTGGATCTGAAGTCAAAGACAGCATGGAGCGGGGGGCTGACTGGGGTCAGTCAGGGCGATGAATCGACAAAGTCGAGAGATGAGTTGAATCGGAGTCGGCGGGGCAATGAAGGGATGGCATGGCAGGGCATACGGAGAGGAGGGCGATGCGGCTATCACGCTGAGGCTGCGGACGACGGAGAGGAGGGAGACGCGACTGTCCACTGGTCGCGTGGACGTCGGAGAGGCGTGGTCGAAAAAGGGGCAGTAGGGGAGGAGTCCAGGTGTTGATATTAGACAGCTGAGCGGTGAGGGAGGAAAGGTAGAGGAGGTTGAGTGAGAGGGGAAGGCAGGAGTGATCAACGGAGGCCACCAGGGAGGCGTGGGCGGTATGGAAGCGTGAGAAAAGGACGCCTCCCTTTTTCCTCAACCAGCCCAACAAAAAAAAATTGAAAATCCCAAAAAGCCCCTTGTCCACGTGGGCCTTTCTCCATTCCCACGTCAGTTAAGGTTTTGACTCTACCATTGACCATCAGGTCATCAATGGCATAAAATGCACTAAGCTTCTTGAGCTCACTTTATGTCGTATAATCCTCCATGCTTGCAAATAACACCACTTAGTGTTCATGTCAATGGGTCCACCTCATTTGAAGCGCTCAGATCATCAAATGCACTAAGCTAGCTCTTCGAGCTCGCTCTATGTCGTATAATCCTCCATAGTTGCGAGTACACCACTTACTGTTCTATCATCTATGCCTAAAGTTCAGTTCTTATGAGATGAATTGATAATTAATACATGAGATATTATCATCATAAAATATAGAGTTAAATCCTAATTAGTAGTCAGGTTCTTGTCCTCCCTTATGCACTAGTCACTGTTCAGGTTAGTAGCTACCGTGATTTATCTCCTCCGTATTAGTCTTGGAACGAACTGACGGGAACGCTAAAGATAAACGTTTCGCCTTTTTATCACCATCTATGCCTAAAGTCCTCTAATTAAGTTCCTCTAAAGCTCTACCACTCGTTTCAAGTCATTGAGCAATTGAGAGAAAATACAACTCAATTTCATTAAGTTAACAAGTTAATTCTATGAGTTTCATTTACACTATTTTAACTTCCTACACACTTAAAGTGCATATCAAAAACATAGACAAAACTTAAATCATCTTGTCAATATATTAAAATAATATGGTCAAATCTGATCACACGAAGAGCATTATTTTCCTAATAATAATTTGATCCAAAACCAAATTATAAAGATGAGTCATTTAGTTCATGTTGCGTTCTCACGAACTAAGGCAAAAGGTTAAAAATAAAGTGAGACATTGTATTGAAAATATAGAGTTTACACATGGGAAAAAATAAAATGATCCACTCATTTTCACATAAAATTATTTTCTCAAATATAATATTTTAACCAATGAAAAATTACATCGGCAATTGACCAAAACACATATAAAATTACGGAATTCTAAAAGGCACGCCTAATTTTTTAAATTTCCCATCACTATGATATTGTAATCAAAGAACATCATTATTGTGATATTGGATTTTAAAGAATAATTTCATTGTGATATTTCATTTTAAAAATTAGTATTACTGTGATGTTAATTTTTAAAAATTAACATCACTATGATAATTTTTTAAAATTAACATCACAATAGTATTATTCTTTAAAATCTATCATCATAATGATTTTGTTTATTGAATATAATACCATAGTAATTGACGTGTGGAGTAAAATAAAAAATAAATATGCTCTTTAATAAATCTAAAAAATTAGATGCACCTTTTATGAATTTTACAATTTTAAATGCGTCTTATATTATTAAAATTACATTTGCCATAATTTAACAATACATCAAATATTTATAAATATTTATTATTTTTCCATTAAATAAATTGAGCCTAAATGCGTCATGAATTAGTCGTTACTATTAGGACTAATGAAGGGTTTAAGCATGGAGTTTATAATATAAACCCCCCATTATAATTTTTTCTATAAACTGGTCCCAAAATCTTGAGACCGGTTTATACTTTTTTTTTAATAATGATTGTAGTATGAGTTATTTTTGAAATAACGGCTATTTTTTAAATTCATTTTTTAATCATGAATTTTTTAGTAATCCGTGAATTCTTTTTTTTAATTCATTTTTTATAACAGCTATTTTTAAAATAACAGCTATTTTTTTTACCTATAATATATCTTGTAATGTTTCATAAGTGAAAATTTAAAATACTAATATAATTATAAATAAGTAAATGTATAAAATTTAAAATACTAATATAATTATAAATATTAAATTAAAATATTAAATAATATTATATTTAGTAAATAAAATTATAAATAAAGATAAATAAAAAATATAAATAAAAATAACAAGTAAATTGATAGTGGGATCATAAAAAAATTGCTGGAGAGAGTTTTTTAAAAACAGTGAAGTTGTTAACGACTATGAATGCCCTTACTTCAACCTTTACTATAAATTTAATTAATGTTTTTAAGGAAATACGTATTTAGTATTTTCATAATCAATTTTACTACACTAATTTTGCCACGTATGATGTATATTTGAATCTTTGTTGATATTTCTAATTGTACATGAATAATTATTGGGTTCAATTCCCGGGCCCTTCCGGTTCAACAATTTGCCCCGGTTCAAGGCCATTGCTGATGAAGAAGAAATGGCAAAGATATCGAACTACGAACAAACCGTGGCATGACCACCCTCTTCCCTCTGTTTCTCGTGTCGAATCCTCGCCCAGAACTCGATTTCTGCCCTCGTTTCTCCCCTGTCGAAGATCTAGCTTCTACCGAGTCGCAGTTGCCGGAGACGGAGTTCGACACTGGAAGAGTTAGCAGCCGCCGTAGCCATGAACCCCTTCTCCTCGGGGACGCGGTTGAGGTAAGCAGTAATCTTTCACCTCGTTTCCTGATTCGGCGGATAATTATTTAGTCGGCATCCTTCTCCAGTTCTCCTAGCTTCTGCTTTTTTAGTCTCCGCATCGTTTCCCTTCAATGAACTCAGTTAGATCGATCTTGGTTCAAGTAAAGTTGTGATCTTGGGTTGTAGTGAGTTGGAGAAATCTGGTTGGTGTCCTGTCAGCGGCAGTGAATGTGGATCTGTTGAATTCTCGAATTTCTCAAGGTTGTTTGGTCGAGAATTGGTATCATTTGATTTAAAGTTGATTGCGATTATTGAGCATTTTGCATTTCACTTTTGTTGATGGTCCTAACCTTACTAGTGGCTTAGAAATAAGAAGATTTGTATTTTCCGGGAAGATAATGGTGAGAGGCAACTTCGATATTCACAGTGACAAAAGCAGACACGGAAAGTAGTATCCATCGGTTCCTGAATTGTAATCCATTTTTCTCCTTGGATTGAAAAAGAGATTGTACAAAAGACTATCAAGAATTCCTAACTATTTTCCTCTAACACTGCTTAAATTGTTCTACTGACTCCATCTGGAATTAGATTGGATAGACTGATGAGAAATCCATTTAGAAGTTGTGGAAGGATTCAAAATACTTCAGTTCAGACTTGCATGGGTTTCTGAGTACGTAAACACTCAATAATTGTAGTTAGTCACCTCCTTTGATTATTACTTGTCTTTTTGGCATTGAAGTGAGTCTAGTGTTTCTTGCATCAATAAACGTTGGGTTGCATCTGTAACAATTCAGTTTGATGAGGGTGAGAAGTGATAGTTGGGGTAGATAACTTGGACAAAATGCATCTCTTGGCAATCTTGTAGGATGTGGACTATTGGGGATGAACTAAAACATACATCAAAGCATTGAAAATTTGCAGGTCATATATGTAATATGGCTTCAAAATGAGGGCTTCATAGTCTTACCTTATTAGTAAGGAAGGGGTAGGCTTGATAAAGGTCACTAGGGCATAGGGCTTTCCAGTTGGATTCATTAATGTTATGCGACTTTTGAAGAATTGGCCATGGAAAGATTTATTAAGTCAACATCTTGATTACATTGACACTGCTAGTTGATTCCTCGTATATTGCCAACAGTTGCTGAACTAGCTTTCCCTGCTTTTAGCCTAGATGGGTCTTGCTAGTCTGATTTCTAGTTGACTTTCTTTCCTGCCTTTCTTGATCAATCAAGTACTGGCTATGGGCTTGGAAGTCTACTCCTTCCCTTGGCATTTGTTTTGAGTAATGGATATGCCCTTCAAACTGGATATAAAAGGGAAGAATGCCAAACTCCACTTGGAAACCCCTTGAAAAGAGATTAATACCGACAAAAGCGGTGTCGAAACTGGTTTTCTCCCAATGGCTTACAGGACCTTACCTTAGAGTAGAGCTTAAGTCCGATAAATCATTATATGAAAAAATATGCTCACTATTAGGAAATGAATCATTTTGTTTAAGTATTTTTTTCATTGATTTCTATAATAACAGAAGATCAATCCAGATATAGAACAAGATCAAAATAAGTGCTTCAAACAAATTAGAATTCATTTTCAACAAATCTTTATCTTCGCTTTGACGAGCTTCAATAATTGTATTGACTTCCTTGATAGGTACAATTGCTATGGCTTGCCATTAATAAACTTAAATGAATTTAGTTCGTATTGTTAATGACTAGGTACCTGTGGTAATGACTCACTTCATAAAAACTTTGATGAGAAGTGGGCTTTAGTATGGAGCAATTTTGAGATGGTTGACTTTCCTAGAAGCTTTCACTTAGGAGCTAATTTCCACCATGGGTCATAATTGAGACTAACAAGATGATGTGTTGGTCAAAGTGGAAAATAAGCTGATGTTGCTAGGTCTATGGTGTGTTACAACATCTAACTCAAAATGAGGGCACTTTTGGGGCTCGCCGTTTCTTCTATATGTTCTACAAGCTTAGTAAAAAATTCTACATATCTCAACCAATTTAAAGTTATAAAGGCTGTCTATGGTACCTATCTAATCATTTTTTTAGCTCCATGTTAATCTAAATGATGGATAAGGCAAAACTTTCCAATTCACATAATAAAGATGTACAAAGCAGCCATGTCGGAGTTTTGATATTGTTTTGGTATCGTGCTGACGTTTTGATGCATGGTACCGGCGATGAGTTGGAGGTTGAAGGTGGAATGAGATGAATTAGTGGAAGGATACATTGCTTGTGTTGAGTAGTGTCGAGTTTCTGTAATTTATTGGAACAATACGTTTTGACTTATTCACCCAGCACAGTATGAGATTTCAAACCATAGTATAAAGTTCAACTTTAAGTTGATACAAACAGACTTGATCAATGTCATTGATGGAGTAAACTTCATGTTACCTATAAAAGTCAATGATTTAAGATGAAGAGAAGAATGTGGTATCTCTGGCTTATATTTTTCTAATATGTATAACCACATTCAATGAAAAATTAGACATATTGTTGCTATTTTTTAGTGTGTCTAGAAGTTTACATAAATAACATAAGCACCCTGCACATGAATATTAGATACATAATACAGGTTAGATAACTAGGAACTACCTGATGAGAATGTCAAAAGTTGAGTCCTGGCTATTTGGGGTTTGCTACATGAATATTTTTCCACCGTTGTGCTCAGCTATGTTTAAGATCTATTTTCATGCGTTTATCAACATAGCCTAACATGATCATTCATCTTTTTCCTCTGAACTTTGAAGCAACACTTATCGATTGAACTTTGAAGCATTTGAAAAGCATGTGCAGTGAAAGTGGATATGCCACAGAGACATGACACATATTTTAAGACATACTCCATATAAATATTTTTAATGAATACTCAAAAGTATCAATTGTTGGGCTTCAGATAGTAAATTTTTGAGTTTATGAGTCTCCTTATTTTTCAAATGAAGCTTTAGCATTTCATGCTATACATTATTTCAGGGATATGATTAAGGCCATACGTGCCTGCAAGACTGCTGCAGAAGAACGTGCTGTTGTAAGAAAAGAATGTGCAGTTATCCGTTCTTCTGTCAGTGAAAATGATCAAGATTATAGGCATCGTAACATTGCAAAACTCATGTTCATTCACATGCTTACTTATCCAACACATTTTGGTCAAATGGAATGCCTCAAGCTGATAGCTTCTGCTGGGTTTCCTGAAAAACGAATTGGTTATCTGAGTCTTATGCTTCTTCTTGATGAAAGACAGGAAGTTCCGATGCTGGTTACAAATTCCTTGAAACAGTATGCATTAACTTTGTTGTTCTTATATTCTGCAAAGTGATGTGAATTAGATCTTAATTGAGACATTCACTTTTTCTCTTATGTTTTGCATCTCTCATGCAGAGACCTTGATCACACAAACCAGTACATTGTGGGTCTAGCACTTTGTGCTTTAGGAAATATATGTTCTGCAGAAATGGCAAGGGATCTAGCACCTGAGGTAGAAAGGTTATTGCTAACTAGAGACCCTAACATCAAAAAGAAGGTATCTTTTGTGTCACATCTTGATTTGATTTTGATTTGAATAATCATGTTACATGATCTAGAAGATTTTTGGGAATGAACAATGGAAGCTCTGGAGTATTATTTTGTGTAGTCAAAATGTGAATCTTTATCTGAACAAAACCTTCTGCCGGGCTTTTAATGATTTGACTTTTAATGTTACATGATCTAGAAGATTTTTGGGAATGAACAATGGAGGCTCTGGAGTATTATTTTGTGTAGTCAAAATGTGAATCTTTATCTGAACAAAACCTTCTGCCAGGCTTTTAATGTCTGGCTTGTTGCTTGCATGCGAGTAGTTCCTTTTAAGATGCATGGAAACACAGTAAATTTTATGTCATTGCTTTGAAGTGTGAGGCTGCAAGCATCAAATCACTACCCCTTCATTCCAGTTTTCCTTAATGGATGCATAAGAGTAACAGAATATTGGCTATATATTCATTTTAGTTGAATCACTTCCATCTGTTCATTTCTGTGCTTCTGAATTTGAGTTGAAACAAAAGCCTTCTAATTATTTGGATGAAGAAATATATCAACCTATGCTAACCAGAAGCATATAAAAGAACCTCTTTTTTTTTTTCAAAAATACTTATATTTAGTGTCAAGCTGCATGTTTCGAGACTGATGCTCAACAAGAATGTCTCAAACAATATGTATCGATCCTGCTGCCGCTTATTTTAGAAAAGAATCTTGTAATACTAGGACGGTTTTTCACTGTCATCTTGTACATCTTATCAGTTTCTTACCATAAAAGGAATGCTAGCAGTATATGCAGCTAATCAAATAGTCACCATTCTATGCTTTTGAAATATTTTAGATGTATAGTCTTCCCTTCCTGATCACCTTTATTCTTTTTATGAGTTGACATGAATTAATCTTTTGTTCTTGATGCAACCTGAATATGATACATATTCACATTTACCTTGTCTTTTTTCCATTATCCATCTTTATCCTTATATTGATATATTATACGGAATTCAATGTTACATTCATTTACTTAAACATAGTTTGTCTCGTACTCTGTTTTTATTAAAGGAGTTGCTTTTTGATGCTACACAGTTTTGCAAGTGATTTATATATTGTAAAACATGTAATGGTGATGAGAGGAATTTTAGATTTCATAAGATAGAACACATCTTTACCCTTTGATTTTCAGTCTGTTTGTTGACCTTTAGTTACATTGTTAATGGTTGACCAAATATTTAAATTGTAAAGCTCCAATCCAAATGGAACTTGATCGTGGCTGAAATTCTAGCAAGCTCTAATTTCCTGAGCTTTTTTGAAGTTCAAATACTATCTCATCACTTTATATCTTGGATTCATATACATACCAAAGTGAAATTCCAGGTTATTCAAATACTAACGAATCTGATTGATCAGTCAAGTCAAATGTAACATTTAAACTGGAGATTAAAGTTCAATGGAAATATAATTTGAATCAGGCATAAAGTACACCAACATAATGAAGTAAATTAAGCCTCTTTTCCACAATAAATAATCAAAACATGAAAATACAAAAATTCTGGATTACATTCATTGCAAATTGTATGAATGTGATCTTTATCTTTTCCCTTCTTCTGTAGTACATCACATTCTTTATGTTGAAACTTTTGTATTTTCGCAATAGTCTCACCTTTCAAGAATCTCACTTGTCTTTTTGCAATTGTTTATGGCTTTGTTATTTCTGCTGTAAACACTTTGATTTAGATTAATATAACAATCTTCTTGCTGTTTTCTTCTACTTCCGAAAAGAGCATTCCATTATGAAAGACTTAATGTTGTTTCTTTTTCTAGGCAGCCTTGTGCTCTATCAGGATCATTATGAAAGTACCAGACTCAGCAGAATTTTTTTTTGAGTCCTGCAGCTTCTCTGTTGAAGGAAAAGCACCATGGGGTCTTAATAGCAGGAGTGCAGCTCTGCACAGATCTTTGTAAAGTCAGCGCTGATGCAAGCAATTACTTGAGGAAGGTACAGTATGAACAACTTTGCACCTATTCCCTTATGAAATGATTCAATAACTTAATCTATATTTTATAGTTTTATTAGCTAATTAATACAAACATTAAAATAATCGATGTATAGATAGTTTAAAATCTCGTACTGTGCCACGCACGCGAAACAGTCGAAATGTATCATTCCGATAAATTACTGAAACTCGATACCACTCGGCACTAAGTGATTGTTGTATCGATCATGAGTATCTTTGCATGTTAACACTCACATCTCTTGGCATGCTAAAACAAGATGAATTGAAATAATGCTATTTTTTTTTTTAAATTTGTCTCCATACAAGATAATTTAACCAAAAAAGACTTGTTAACAACGATAAAACAAGATAAAAATTATTTAAATATAGATGATGATATAGTAAATAGTATTCTAAAAGGCGCCGCCTAGTACCGCCTAGAGGGCCGCCTAGGCGCTAGGCGGCGGGTGTTCGTTTGCCAACCGCCTAGCACTTTTTAGAACACTGCTTGCAAGTGTAAACATCAATGTTCTAAAAGGTGCCGCCTAGGCGTTAGGCGGCGGGTGTCCGCCCGCCTACCACCTAGCGCTTTTAGAACACTGGTAGCAAGTGATAGAGCTCAATGGCGTAGAAGGATTTATATAGCCGACCCCACCTAGTGGGATAAAGCTTAGTTGATGTTGTTGTTGTCGTCGCCTCCATACAAAATAATAAAATGATAGCATTCTAGATGAAAAACAAAGTTTGAACTCAGCTACTCAAGTAGATGGAATACCGGCACGGTTCAAAATTTTGAACCATGGTTACCACTGAGTATCTCTCCTAATACCTAAATCTAGGAGTTCCATGCCATATGGGGTATCAGTTACATCCATATCCAAGGTTTTTAGGCATTGCAGGTGACATGATCCAAATTGACATTTCCATGCCTCTTCGTGATGTCTACTCGATCTGGATCTGAGATCTCCATGCCTCACTCATGTGACACCATGAATTAGACAGATCAAATCTTCAAAATAATGTGATATTGGATCCACACCTTGATTGAACGGTTGTTGTAACCCACCCTTTGCATGAGTTTTTCAAATGGTTTTGAAGTTACTAAGCTGCTGATGTCATCAACTGATATAGATATACCGATTAATGTATGCAGTCCACAAATGCATTGCATAAATAAAAATGTTTAATCCTTATCCATCAAATAGAGGTATCTGATAATTAGTGGCATATAATACTTTGTATCAGGTGCCTGTGATGCTTTTAGCAAATAGAGGACAGGACACTCTTGAGTGGATTAATCAAGATTCTGTCTGTTTTTCACACCTATCCAATTTGTATCTATCCCAGCTGTTAGTAGAAGCCCTAGAGCCAATTATGTGATGATTGACTAAGGACTTTTGTATCATATTCTATTATTGATAAAGGTATGGTTTTTGGTTATTATACGTACTTTGTATTAGTGTCAAATAACTAAGTATAATAATGTCCTTGGGTAGCTAGTTCTAATCTATATCATATTGATTGTTTGAAT
>JBBUKS010031014.1:0-11084 GCA_038050645.1 Hedychium gardnerianum
AAATACTGAGGATCGGGGCGAAATTTCTCCCGCGCGAGGAAGCGAGAACGGAGAAACGCGGAGACTTGTACACGTCAAGTGTCCACATTGGTTGTCGCCCACAATCGCACATTTAAGGGTGTGCAGGGTATCAAAACTGTATATATATATATATATATATTCCTATTTATTTTAGTCATCATCCACCAAAAAGATAAATAAAATTATTAGCATCCTCTTTACTTGTAGTTAATTTGTTTACCATCCATCATATTCTCCTACATTATATTTATTGCATTATTTTATAATTGGCATTACTAATCATTATTTAGATCGACATTATAAGTGGAAACACCATAACTTCCATTAAATATATGCAAGATATAAATTGTAGGAGCGAGAGATACCAACTAAATTATATTCGTGCGAATGACTTTAATGTTTATTCTTCACACACTACTAAATTTAGGAGCAACATATACACAAAATCACAATCACATCATCTCACATAAGAAAAGAATCTAATAATTATCTAAAAAATAACAATTGTTGTGAACCGTGTGTTAGGAGAATGCTCCTATATTTGATGGAAATATAAACCCTAATATATTTCTTGATTGGTTAAATAACATTCAAAATCATTTTAGCCAACATAATTTAACCACAATTGAACAATTATGATTTGTCAAATTCACATTTACTGGACTGGTAAAAAGTTATTGGCGATATATCCAAAGCATTAGAGAACAAGACGAATAAGAACCCATCATACATTGTTATGAAATAAAAAGACAATGACAAGATGTCTTACTAAATTTTAAGAAACAATTGTTTAACGATTTTGTAAAATAAAACATCCTTCCTTCAGTGAATTAAGTTTTCTTACAATCCATGAACTATAGCTAATGAAAGAAGGGCAAAAATCAAAAGGGCGTCCATCATTTGACAAATGGTGAGATGGGCGCCCCTTTTTCAATTAAAATCAAATGTGCATCACATTTAAAATAAACTACCCGAAATACCAGATTTAGGTTATAGCAGCTAACCGTAACCTTGTAGCACCTAGTTGATAGCTTCTACAATAGTGTCCTTATCTTTTGTTGATTTTGCTTATTAGAGAGTGATAACCTAGTTAAAACAACATTTCAATGTGCAAAACAAATTAAGAGGACTCCATGACACTCACTACATTTCAAATGAACATTATCGGATCATGATCGGCTGTGTAGAAGCTAGCAAGTAGCTGCTACAACGTGTAGTAGGTTGCTAGCTTCTACAACACTATCATTATCTTATATTAATTTTGCTTATTGGAGAGTGATAACCTAATTAAAACAACATTTAGCAAAAAGACTAAGGGGACTCCATAACACTCACTACATTTCAAATGAACATTATCTAATCACGATCGATTGTGTAGAAGCTAGCAGTAACGGGTACAACGTGCTGCTAGTTTCTACAATAATATCATTATATTATATTGATTTTGGTTATTGGAGAGTGATAGTCTCGTTAAAATAATATTTTAATGAGCAAAACAAACTAAGGGGACTCCATGACACCCACTACATTTCAAATGAACATTATCTAATCCTGATCGGCTATGTAGAAGCTAGCAAATAGCTGTTACAACATGTAGCAACTAGTTACAAGCTTCTACAACAATATCATTATCTTATGTTGATTTTGTCTATTGGAGAGTGATAGCCTAGTTAAAACAATATTTCAATGAGCAAAACAAACAAAGGGGACTCCATGACACCCACTACATTTCAAATGAACATTATCCGATTATGATTGACTGTGTAGAAGATAGAAGGTACCTGCTTGGTCCAGGGGTATTTCGGATAGTTTACTTTAAATGGGGCGTCCATCTAACTTTAATTGGAAAAGGGGTGCCCATCTGATGATTTGTCAAATGATGGGTGCCCTTTTGATTTTTGTGAAAGATTATGCTCAAATAAACCTTTTGATAACTTAACCTAGGTACAACATCTTTTTGGTGGCAGTCTAGAAAAGTCACCTAATGACACATTTAATGAGTTCCTTAACAATGCAATCTTAGAAAATTCTCTTGTTGACTTAACCATGACATAAGCTCTCAGTTTTTAACTCATTCATTTTATCCAAAGAAGCCAAAAGAAGAAACTAAGGAGGCCAAGCAACATGAACAACTAATAAAAGATACCAACTTAATAACTTACAAATCACTCTGCATGGGTCTTGATGATATTCAAGTAGCTGAATTAAATGTCTTATTTTCTTTTAACTACCAAACTAAGAGCTTCACTTTGCAAATGAGAAATATATCTACTAATACTTGGATAGGAATTGTACAGAATTTCTATATTACATGCATTAATTTAAATTTCCTTATCACATTTACATTAGATGCATTTATATCATGTATATCTACTTTATTAGATTATATTGTGAGGAAAATTGATCAAAATATTTGTTTAAAATTTAACTTTTTAAGTTATTTAAACACAAGTTCAATTTTAAATTAGAAGATATGCTAATTTGTTGGAAAAGTTCGAGTATTCATCTTCATATGCTACTTTTGTTACATGTTTTGCGAAACCATCTTTATCATTATTGTCTTTGTGCCACGTGATTTCAATGTAAGCATGAACATCATTCTCGTCATACAATAAACTTACATGATTCCTTACTTGTGAAGGACATTAAAAAAGAAATATCTTAGGTAAAAGTGCACAAAGATAAATAAAATAAATCAATTTCTTTCTCATTAGAAGGAATGTTTAAAAAAAATAATGAAGAAACACTTTAGACAAACAAAGTTACTAAAGCAATTACTCCTTGTTCTTAGAAACAATGACCTAAGAAGATAAGCGGACAACTCGATAAGAGTTGAGTTCTCCTAGGTAGAGGGAGAATAATGCAGACAGGGAAATAAATAACACAAATAAGAAATTAATTTTGAAGAAAATAAATTGAAAATAAATTGAAAATTAGTGCACCTGAGATTAAATAAAGAAATCAAAAAATTATTCAAGATTATACATCCACAATAATTTAGAGATTTGATTGCCATTAATAATTAACATTTTTATTTTGGTAATAAATAGAGATTAATTATAATCCCTATTAAACTAAGAGTAACATTTTTTTTATTTAGAATATTAATTTTCATATTTATTTTCGAGTCGAATGTATAAAAGAAGTTGAGAGTCATGTGATTAATTATCTTTTAAATTAATATAAATTTTAATTATTATTTTTTTTGGCTTAGTCAATTTCGTTCCAAGTTCATAGGTAATATGCCACTAGGAAACTTATTTCATTTGCAGAGAATCCACTGATGAAGTTATCCTAAATAGAAAATAGAAGTATCCTGTAACAACTGGCGAACATGAAAGATGTAAAACCAAAAGGATCAATTCATAACAATTCCCAGGTTCTCATTTCCCACCCTAAATCATAATTCTGCTGATAAAATTTAATGTAAATGTTAGTAAGTTAGTGGGTTGATGAGGTGGCAAAGAGTGACAGTTAGTGGTTATAGATACTGTCAAGGTTCAATGTATTTAAAGTAATGGTTACGTAGTTGAGTTAGTGGATGAGAAATAATGGGGTAATGGTTGTATTATGGATTTAGTGGTTAATGTTGAGGAGTTAGTGGAGTATAATTAAAGGGTTAGTGGATTAGTGAGTAAGTTATGTATTAGCCTATAAGTAGGCTATTTGTTTATCAATGAAATATTGAGAAAATTTATTTTATCCTCCTCCTTTATCCTCGACTCTTCTATTATTTTTCTTATAGAGCTAAGTTTCGAAGAGAGTCATGTCTTCCGAAAGTTTTGTACAACCAGCCATTCCTCGAATTGATGGTCACTATGACCATTAGAGCATGCTCATGGTGAATTTCTTAAGGTCCAAAGAATATTGGATGGTCGTGATTTCTGGAGTAGCAGAGCCAACAAAAGATGTTGCGCCAACAGATGCGCAATTGAAGAATCTTAAAGCAAAGAATTATCTCTTCCAAGCTATTGATCGCTCAATCTTGGAAACCATTCTTTGCAAGGATACCACCAAATATATCTAGGATTCCATGGGAGAAAAGTACCAAGGTACGACAAGGGCTAAGAGGTAGCAGCTTCAAGTACTTCATTCAAAGTTCAAAATGCTCCGAATGAAATCAGGAGAATTATTTTTCAAGAACGATGGCAATTGTTAACATAATGTGAATCCTTGGCGACAAGACAGAGGATGTTCTCATTGTCGAGAAAATTCTTCGATTTATGACACCAAAATTTAATTTTGTTGTCTGCGCTATTGAAGTAAATGATGTAAGTCTACATTCAATTGATGAATTACAAAGTTCATTGTTGGTTCATGAGTAGAAAATCAATTGACATGAAAAAGAAGAGCAAGCATTAAAGGCTTTATAAGAAAATCACTCTACAAATGATAGAAGTGATAGAGGACGAGGAAGAGGCAGAGGTCGAGGTAGAGGAGGTAGAAACAACAATGATCGTGGTAACCAACAACAAAATCAATATCAAGAGAGTTATTTTCAAAGAAGAGATAGAGGACATGGAGGTCATCATTCAACAACTAATAGAACAAAGTTAGCAGACAAGTCCGATGTTGAATGTTACAGATGTCATAAATATGACCACTATAGATTAGAATGTTACACTAATTTGAAGAAACAAAGTGGAGATCAAACTAACTTTGCAAAAAAGAAGAAATATCTCTTTTGATGGTAGGTCATGGGAAGAGAAAACTCAACAAAATATATGGTATTTAGATACAGGCTGCAGCAATGTGTGGAGAGAAGAAGATATTTTCTAACTTGGATGAATCGTTTCGCAGTTCTATCAAATTTAGTGACGACTCTACAATTTCTATTATGGGAAAAGGAAAGGTAACAATCCAAGCGAAAGAGAATTCTACCCATACTATTTCTAATGTTCTATTTGTGCCAGATTTAAAGATAAATTTGCTTAGTGTGGGTTAACTACAAGAAAAAGGATATCAAATTTCTATTAAAGAAGGAGTTTGTCGGATTCAAGATGCAAAGTTGGGTTTAATTGCTCAAGTTAACATGACAATAAATCATACATTTCCGTTTTATCTCTACACTGCATCTCATTCATGTTTTTCAACAAACTTAGATGATGAGGTATCGTTATGGCACTTTTGCTACGAACATCTAAATTTTGGCAGATTGAAAACTCTACAACAGAAGAATATAGTGATCGGTTTTCCTCAAATTACAACTCCTTTTCAAGTTTGTGAAGACTTTGTTGTTAGCAAACAACACTATAAATCTATAATCAATTCCCACAAAGAAAATCTTAGAGAGCAAAGGCGACACTGTAGTTTGTCCATTCAAATATTTGCGGGAACGCCACATTCTAATGGAGGTCAAAGATATAATTACCTTCATTGATGATTTTAGTTGCAAAATATGGGTTTATTTTTTGCGAGAAAAATTTGAGGCCTTTGCAACTTTTAAAAGTTATTAAGTATTGGTTGAGAAAGAAATTGGCAGCTCGATTAAGGTTTTGCGTACGGATCGTTGTGGAGAATATAACTCACATGAATTTGCAAATTTCTGTGAGAATCATGAGATCAAGAGGCAACTTACAGTAGTTTACACACCCCAATAGAATGGTGTATGCGAGAGGAAGAATCGTGCTATTATGAATATGGTGTGAAGCCTTCTAACAACAAATGATATTCCCAAAAAAAATTGGCCAGAAGCAGTTAATTGGAGCATCCATATATTGAATAGAAATCCCACATTATCTGTTCAAAATATGACACTAGAGGAAGCTTGGAGTGGAAGAAAACCTATTGTTGATCATTTTTGGATTTTTGAGTGTATTACCTATGCCCATATTCTAGATGAAAGGATAAAAAGCTAGATAACAAAGGTGAAAATTGCATTTTTTTTTTTAGTGTGAGTAATTCATCAAAAGCTTATAGATTATATAATCCCTGCACTAAGAAAATCATTATCAATCGTGATGTTGTGTTTGATGAAAAAACCACTTGGTCATGGAATCAAAATGGAGCTAAAGAAAATATTCATGTAGATTTTGACGATGATAAGAAAGTGCAGCAGCCTATGTAGGATGAGCAACATGAGGAAGTCACTCAAAATATTCCAATAGTAGATCAAAGTCCAAGCTGAATCACAAAGGCTACAACGTGTTCGAAGAAGACAAACATGGATGTCTAATTATGAGGTAACTGGAATTGATCAAAGTGAAGATTGACTTACACATTTTGCCTTGTTTTCAGATTGTCACCCTACTATCTTTAAAGAAAATCCTTTAAAAAATTACATTTCAAAGAGAATGGACCTACTTAGATTTATTGTGACAATAGTTCATCAATAAAGCTTTTAAAAGTCTAGTGTTACATGGTCGAAAGTGAAGATCAAATTGTTGATATACTAACCAAGCTTCTCAAATTTCCTACATTTTAATAGCTCAGAAAACTACTTGGTGTTTCTACGTAGAGATTTAAAGTTTGAACTTTTATCTGTTTAAAATGCAACAATCAGTTTAATAAAGGAGGGATTGTTAGATAAAATTTAATGTAAATATTAGTAAGTTAGTGGGTTGTTGAGGTGGCAAAGAGTGAAAGTTAGTGGTTATAGAAACTGTCCAGGTTCAATGTATTTAAAGTAGTGGTTACGTAATTGAGTTAGTGGATGAGAGATAATGGGATAATGGTTGTATTAGGGAGTCAGTGGTTAATGTTATGTTCAGGAGTTAGTGGAGTATAATTAAAGGGTTAGTGGATTAGTGAGTAAGTTATGTATTAACCTATGAATAGGCTATTTGTTTATCAATGAGATATTGAGAACATTTATTTTATCCTCACTTTTCTATTATTTTTCTTAACAAATTCATCCAAGGCACAAAAAACGATTTGAGAAAAGAAACAAGACATTCGAACCCAAAAATCATACTCGCCTGCCCCTACAGAGCTCTACGACTACGTTATCTGGCCTCACAGCCCTCGCAACGCGCTCCACGTCCGATGCTGACTTCTCCGAGAGGTGCGAGGTCCCGATGAGCCAGATGACCTCCGGCTCCAAGAACTCGGACCTCCAGCTAGGCACTGGACCGAACCTCCCCTTCTCGATGAGGACCAGCGAGCCGTCCTCCACGAGGTCCACTAGCTCCGGGTGCGCTGCGGCCACCGCGGATCGGGAATCTTGCAGCACCTCCGCCTGGTAGTCGAATCCGGAAGGAGGAGGGCGGATAGAAGCCTTAGGGTTGCAGAGCCTCCATGATCTCAACGGACACGGACGCAGCGGCCAGCGAGGCAAGGGAAGGGGCGGAGCGAGGTGGAGGGAAGAAGGAGCGTACTTAAACGACGCTTCCATGACGGACATCGGAGGATGAGGCCGTTTCCTTAATTCACAAAAAATAAATAGGAGTAGCGGAGCGGAGGGTTCCACGATTTTAGAAACAGAAATTGGGGGACAGTTTGTACCGAGGGCTCGATCCCAACACATATCCTCCGAGAGTTAAGAGTTATCAAACTTACGTTGATAACTAGCCGTTCCACGATTTTAGATACAGAAACTTAGCCGTAGTGCACGAAGTGGGGTCCTGACGTCTATGATTAAATCCTCCTTAATAGTTAGATTTCTATCTCTTATGTATTAGTCACTATTCGGGTTGGCTAGATTAGCCTTCGTGATTTACTTCCTCCGTGTTGGTCCTGAGACGAACTAACGAGAGTGCTGGGGGCGAACGTTTCGCCTTTTTACCACAATCAAACGAGTCCAATACTAAAGTAGTTTTATAAATCAAAATTTAATTTAATTTTAACATAGTGAAATTGATTTTATACCTATTTTTGACAATATACTTATTAATATAAAATCATTTAATTATCAAAGATTTTTAGCATATTAACAGGTTTTGTTATTCCGATGGATTCCAATTGATTAGATCATACATCAATCCACTAAATCCGGTTAAGAAAAAATATTTTACATGCAAAAAAAATTTTAAGAGTAACTCTAAAATGTTAAAAGTATAAGTTTTGTTACAAAAATCTAGGTGTCATATGATCATTTGAATATGTATTATCTAATACTATCATTTTAACAATGTCAATCAGCGTTCGATCGATCACGGTCGTCATTAGTCGACTATCAAATCACTCAATTAATTCTAAATTCATCACAACTACATTTAGTAGGAATCTTCCGTCCTCAACTACATTATCATTTGACTGTCCATCCACATCCATCTTTTAATTTAACATCAAATCTAAGTAAATCATAATTTTATACTTTTTAAATTCATTAGTAGATTAGTCCGCTTCACCGGTCGACAGGCACTAATTCCAACCACATGAAGATTGAATTCATGTTGCACGAAGAGACCCATTATCTTCATAACTTTCTTATTTGTCTCTTTATATATCGACCTCAACCTATTATGATTTTATCTTTCTATAATATTTAGTTAACTTCAATCTATTAATAGTTCTCGTACTTAGAGATTTTTTTAAGGATTTTATCTATTGTCTAGTATTTCCTCGACTTACTAATTTTCATTTGTCAAATCTTAAGTTAACCTACTAAAATTTTTATGATCTAAAATTCATCTGGAGCTTTAAGTTATCTAAAGTTTTACTTCTCTAGAATTTCAACACCTACCAAGCTACAATCGCTCTTAATCGACTTTGAACTTTCACTGTCATCTATTAAAAACTTCTATGATGTTAATTGTTTAGGATATTTAATCCAATTGAATTTCTTATCAACTAAGTATTTGATCAACCTTAATTCACATTCACATGAACTTTCTATCATCTAACAATCTAATTATCAGTTAACATCGACCCAATTAGATTTCATTCAATATCAAGTATTAATCCACTTTAATCTACTTATAAAACATTTCTAACATATTTATGAGGCTCAAATATGCAATCACAAGATGTGTCACTCTGAGCCTTAGTTGTCAAACTCCTTAGTGCTCGAGTAGGTTGTAGGCACTAAACATTGCCCAAGGCCAATGAGTTGAGGACGTTGAACGCTCAGGTGGTCGAGCATCCTGAGTGGCTAAATGGTTGAACGATCGAGTGGTCAAGCACCCCAAGTGCCCGAGTGGCTGAGTGACCGAGCAGCCGAGTACCTTGAATGGCCAAATGACTGAGCAACCGAATACCTCGAATGGCTAAATGATCGAGTTGCTGAGCAGTCGAGCACCTTGAATAACCAAATGATCGAGTGGTCGAGCGCCAAAGTGGTCGAGACTGAGTGAGAGCAACCCAAGTCCGAATGGGTTGAGCTTCGGAACAGGATCGAGTGCCCGACTTCCTGACCTCTCGAGGGTTGATTGCCTGAGCACTCGAGCACTGATCGCCTGAGCACTCTGAGTCCGAATGAGTTTCGCTCCCAAGCCCGAATACATGAGGGTCTCTTTTGACATGGGCGCCACTTGCAAAAGAGTGCACCCTTTGGTGAAAATGAAAGAGGTACGCCCTTTGGGAAAAGACAATATATTTTTCACCTCCCTTCTTCCCTTATATAAGGTAATGATTGTTGATCTAAAACATGAAAGGGATTCTGTAAAGCTGTAAACAAAACTTATAGTGATCTCCCATGACGAACACGATCTTCGCTTGGAGTCGAAAGAGTGATCACGAACAAAGATCGAAAATATCTTCGCAAAGTTCACGAACTAAATCCCTCTTCTACTTGAATGTTCTTCATAGCCGATTGCTCTCTTGCTCAATCCCCCCCCCCACCCCATTCTTCCTGATTACTTCTTGGACGCATTTATAGGAGGATGAATCTATAACATGTGCTCTAATTGCACTTTAAAGGAGGAGGCTGAAGGGGAAGAGTCATCCTTTCATCTTCGTAACTCCTACATCTCCCACTCGTCCAAGTCAATCCATAAAGGTTAACTAGTCACAAAGACCATGTAAGTCACATAGACTATACAATAATCAAGTCACAAAGACCAGAGCAAAATACTAATTAGTAAAAAAGACTAAATAAGAACATTGAATCCATACTTTAGGAAAAATGGTTTGTGCGACAGCAAGCACACTAAGCAATTATTGCTAAGAAAGGTGTTACACTTAACTTAGCTGATCTATCGAACGAATCAGAGACACCATTATCTTGCCTTTAGCTCAAATTAAATTATTTACATCATTATAAATATCTCTAATCCCTCAAAATAAAATGACTATTATGTCGAAAGCATGTTCAATATGTAGGATCGAGTGCAAGTGAGAGGGGGGGGTGAATCACGTGTTTTTAAAACTTTCTTTTCTTTTGTTTTGAAATCTCGTCATTCGGAAATTAATAGTACGCAGCGAAACAATTAAAACGAATAAAGACAGACAGAGAAGAGAAAATGCACGATTGATTTACTTGATTCGCAGCCCCAGCGGACTACTACTCCAAGGCCCACGCCCCCTTGGGATATTTCCAACGAGCAATCCACTAATTCTCTTTTGGAGAACCTCTGGAAGAGCAATCGAGTATAAAAATTAGAGAGTGTAACAAACCTACACCTCTCTTATGTAGGGGTAACTATAAATAATTAATACTAAAAATTATTACCCAATTAAAGTACTGTTGTCGATGATGACTTGGTGTTAGTTCGGTGCAGGAGGGTCGCAGTACAGTAAATTTGGAGCTCCGAAGCAGTAGTATGACGTCAAAATAGCACTTGAAAGAGTTGTCCTTAGCTGATGGTCGAGATGCTCTCTTATAACCCATTGGGGGCGCCTCCATTGAGGCTTATCGGATTCGAGATCGTCGCTATTTATCTCCTCTGAGGCGTCTCCAAGCTCTCCAGGGCGCCTCCATTAGCTCGCAGGTCAACAATGTTTATCCAGGCGCTGAGGCGCCCCCAGCCGTCCGAGGCGCCTCCAGCGCTGAGGCGCCCCCAGCTCTCCGAGGCGCCTCCAGCGCTGAGGCGCCCCCAGCCATCTTAGGCGCCTCCCCCGCCTCTAGTGCTGAGGCACCCCCATCCATCTCAGGCGCCTCCAGCACGCGAGCACTGTTCATCCGAAGCTTACTTTTTGTTCAACTCCTGCAAAATATATTAGTACAAATACATGCAGCAAAGGAG